>APFE030878903.1:0-10590 GCA_000404065.3 Pinus taeda
AAAGGGATAAAATATCAAATTAGTTTTAAAAGTTATCTACTTCATTATTTTTGAGATTTAAGATTATAGTAAAGAAATGTTATTTTTGAGAATATCTAACGACATGACGTCAAGATTTTATTTGGTGGCCAGCTGTTGAGGAGGAAATAGATTATCAATTCGCAACGAAGTCAAGCAAAACAAGAAAACAAAAGAAAAGACATTGTTGGTCCTCTCGTGATGCGACGTAAAGTTGCTCATTGTTGAAGCAGTGTGAAAGAAGTGGAAGAAAATAGAGTCCCAAGAAAATAGGCCATGAAAGTGGGCCAAGGAAATAGTGAGATTCCATATCATTTTGATCGTTGCAAATCAAAATCATGTTGCTTCCCACTTATTTAGTATCAAAATCATGTTGGCTTTCCAACCGTTGAATACGACGGACACTGCTCACGCCGAGTCAACGTCTTTCCAGCTGTCAATCATTCTCTCTCCATGTCACGGAAATTGAAAAAGTAATTTTTGAAATAGCAGCGAAGTTGTTTATACTTTTCCCTTTACAAGATTTTAATTTTTTAATTTAATACATTTTAATGAGAAACCTAAAGTTATTGAAATGATTTTAACTTCCTCCGACATTTTCGCATTTAATTTTAATTTTGTTTTGTTGTGTACAAACTAATCAACTATTTTCTAATTTAATTTTAATTTTGTTTTGTTGTGTACAAACTAATCAACTATTTTCTATAACCGGTTGAAAGGGTTTTAATTCGCAGTGTCATTTTCATATTTGTTCTTTATTTATTTAGGGTATTTTAAACTTAGGTATTTTAACTTAAATATGTGATATGATTTAAGTATTTTAATTTTGTTTTATACCAACTAATAAACTATGACGGGTTGAAAGGGTTTTAATTTGCAATCTCATTTTCACATTTGTTCTTTATTTATTTAGGGTATTTTAACTTAGATACGTGATATGATTTGAGTATTTTAAATTTTAGAATAATATAGTAAAATATTTTTTTAGATTAAAAAAATACTATTGATATTTATATTAATGAAAACTAATATATGGACATATTTAATTGTGTATGTCTATCATTAACTATAAAAATTACAATTCAAAGAACTACCACAACTAAGTTATAAGATAGCTATATCTTAATATCTATTAATAGATTACTTGTTCTCTTATAGAAGTGCATGAGCCCTAAAAAATGATGATAGACAGAGTCCACTCTTCCATCATCTAATAATAGATAGAGTCCACAAAACCAAAATCAAAGAACAACTGAAACATTAAAGATAAAAAATCTCAGTGTCTCAACAAAGATCAACTGAAACTTAACTAAATGGAATGCAACCATCCTCCATCCTCTCACCACTCTAGAGGAACTAGAAATGTATGCGACTATGTGTGGCAGAATGACCTCTCTTTGATAGAGAATTTGTAGTAAAATTTTGTTCACGGTAGATATGAGTGAAGGAGATCCAACTAAATAAGTTTTTAGGTTCCGGATGCAATCCATCTAGGATGACAACATCGAAGCAATTTCTAGCCCGCGAGATGCCCCAAATAGTCAACTAGGGTAAGATTATGTGATTCCTAGGCCTACTTAGCCACCATATGAAACAAAATTCCAAAGTAGGGGAGCACCACCACCACAAGGATATTGTAAAAATAAATGCAACGCAGTTTCATTTGTCTCCCTACACATAAGACAAACTCTACAACCACATAATCCCCTCCTACACACATTGTCCCATGTTAAAATGCAATTTTTCCAAACCAACTATCATAATAGTATAATGTTTGTGGGAAAATAACATCTCCAAAGGAGCACGAACCAACAACTTCTTAAACTGTGACCAAGCCCCTGCCATTGAAATCATATAAGTGCTAACTACTAAGTCATAGCAACAAGTATAAAAATCAACTTTTAGTCAAGATCCTTTGATCTTTATTCTAACCAAAAAGAACAATCAATGTGTTTCAAAATGTTTATAATATATATTTTATATAAAGTTAACTTTTTGAATTTTAAAACTAAATTTAATTTTTTTGAAAATTAGTAAATTGTGATTAAATTGTGATTAAATTAGTTACAAAGATTGATTGGACTAATTACCTGTGATGACATTTGTTTAAAAAATATTAGTAAACTATTTTCTAATTGGCTATGACATTTCTTTAAAAAATTAAAAATAAAATCTTAATACATAATTTCTCTAAAATCCCGTCGGAATTTATTGAAATCACAAGCTTAATGGGTAACCCCTACACAATCGAAGTGCCCTAAGGGTTTTTGAGGGTGCTGGATCCATATATACAGTGTAAAAACCAGTTTAAATAACACAAATCAAGATTCCACCTCAAATTTTTCCGTCAGATTTCGGCACCAAAAATTCCAAAAAGTCACACTAAAGACAACTCCATACATTAATCTCTCGTCTGAAAATAACATCTAATCCCCACATTGATTGATGGCATTGAATATTGAGCGTGCACCCATCAAATCATTAATACAAAATAGAGTTTGGGAAAAAGGTTATGATTCAAAGGTATGGCCTCTTGAACAACATTTATCTTTTAATCTATATTTTCCCTTGTAATATGTTAATGGCGGTTTTTCAAGAGCAATGGTCATTTCACTGTATTCTTTCAACTCTGCGTCCAGTGTTTTGTGCTTTTGTTCCAAGGCTTTAACATTTTTAAGTTTTCATTCATAATTTGTGAGTAGCTATATCAATTTTTTTTTCACTAAGAGTTTTTGGGGTCTTTAGCCATGTCTCTATTTCTAGGTTATTATTAACATTCATATGTGCTTTCTATAAGATAAATTCCATTCTATTTGAGTTCTTAGGGTTTCTGGGCAAAATTTATCATATCTTGTAACTCTTTCTTCGATGCATGTTTTTCTATTAAAAATACATCACTTACCTTTTTGAAGGTTTTATGTTCCTAGAAGTTGTTGGTCGTTGCCTGTATTTGAGCCATGAGTTTTAAATATCATGTAGGGTAGAGAGGGGATTTTCATTTTCTAGCGGAATTACGTGCTACCAATTTGTTTATGTTGTAAATTATGTTAGCTTTTATGTGATGTCTATATTTTTTCTGCTAATGTGCTTTGATGATTTTCAGGTATATCTAAGAGGTCAATAGAGTTGTAGGAGCAGCAAAATCTATTTAGTTGTCATGGTTCTGAAGTAAGTTTCCCGTTATCATTATGGTGAGACAACATTATGTCTACGTTTTTATTCTCATAAATGTTTTTTATGAAGGTTTTATTAGGTTTTTGCTGATGATTTCTATTGTTGTTTCTAAAGAAATTATATATGCTTCATCTCAAAATCTATTTCAAGGTCCTCCATGCATGATCTGATCAGTTTCTTATCTCCAATAAGGATCAATTCATCAACATAAAAAACAATAATCAGCAAGTTACCTTCTACCAAAATATGATAGAGGTTTGCATCTGCGTCACTTTTCGTGAAGCCCAAACCGGTGAGATAGCTATGAATCCTAGTGTACCATGAACAAGATGCTTACTTGAGTCCATATAATTATCTATTGAGTCTACGCACATGAAAATCTCTATCAAAGGCCTCAAACCCCTTCAGTTGCTCAACATACACCTCCTCCTCAATAACTCCATTGAGTAATTTTGTCTTCACATCCATCTGGAGGATCTTCCACACCATTTACGATGACGATGCTAGAATTGACCTGATGGATGAGTACCTTGCTATTGGAGCAAAGGTCTCCTCATATTTAATTCCCTCAACCTCAGAGAACCCTTTGGCCAAGAATCTGGCCTTGTGTTTCTCTATGCTTCCATCTTCCACATGCTTTGCTTTGTAAATCCATCTCGAACCAACTAATGATTTGTCTGTTGCTCTTGGGATCACTTCCAAACACTGTTTATGATGATGGAATCATATTCGTCTACCATGTCATCAACACATATTGGTTGCTCTTCAACTTCCTCAAATGAGGATGGCTCAGTCTCTATAAGCTCACTCATCAGAGCCATATAACCAGTGTACTGATTTGGTGACCTCCTCTACATGCGTTGTAATGTGGGTGCTCCCACATTCTCTTTAGCATCATCTAATAATATGTCAACTTCCCTGGTTTGCTTCCTTTCTTCTCTGGATGTCTCTTCTTGAGTGGATCTCTCCACTCTCTACTCCTCTTCTTCTAGCTGCTCCACAAATTCCTTAGGTTCTTCCTTTGGAGCCAAAAGTTCCTGATGAGGATACAACTAAACCTCCCTCTTAAGAGAACACCTCATTTCCTTCTCCTCATCAAATTTCACATCCCTTTTGACCACTGTTATCCTGAGGATGACAAGTACACACGATAGTTGTGAGGTGTTTCTGTGTACCCCATAAATATGCCCAACTCTGTTGTTGGCTCTAGCTTTTTGCTTGCTTCCTTGGAAACATGACAGTAAACTGATGATCCAAAGATTTTGAAGTGTGACACATCTAGTTTCTTCCCTGAAAATGGTTCCTCTGGTGTTACACTCATGCCAAGAATCCCGTGAGGACTCTTGTTCTGCAAATAGAGCGTTGTGTTGCATACTTCGGCCCAAAATTGCAGTGGTAGGCCTTGGTCATGCAAAATTTCCCTAGCTACTTCCACAATACTTATATTCTTCCTCTCAGCCACCCCATTTAGTTGTTGGTTATGGGGTGTTTTCAACTCCCGTTGAATTCCTTCCTTTGCATATAAATTTTAAACTCATTCGACACGTAGACACCTTCTTTATCGCTCCTAAGAGCCTTCACCTTCTTGCCAGTTTATTTCTCAACAAGTGTTTTAAATTCAACAAATTTGGAGAATGTATGGTCTTTCTTCAGCATGAAGTAGATCCAACACTTCTGTGAGAAATCATCTACACATATAACACAATACCTATGCTTGGCAGTGGAGGTTGTCGAGAAAGGTCTACAGACATAAGAATGGATCCTTTCAAGGACTGAATGTGCCTTGTTTCCCTGGTCATTGAAGGTGGATTTTTTGTATTTCCCCAATGCACACCTTTTGCATGTATCCCACTACTTTAGTGCTCCTTTGGGGACGCTTGTAGAAATCTATTGCATGATCTTCTAAGTGCCATGATGCAAATGGCTAACTCTTATATTCCATAATTAGATGACATCACAACTCTCCACCTTCTCTACAGTTGTGCTCAATGATACACAGTCTTCCACATCTAATTTTTAGAGGTTATTCACTCAAACCCCGATTTGCTTCACTTTTCCCATGGAAATGTGTCTCAAGAAAGCCTTCCATTTTCTAAATATCACATCATAGCCATGGTCTTCTAACACAAATACACATACTAGATTCTTCTTCAGGCCCAGTACAAACATCACATCCTTGAGCGTGAGAGGAGAGACATAAGCCCTCTGAAAAGTAATTGAACCAATGTCGGTCGTGCTATAAATTCCATTATCTCCCATCTCAATGTGCATCTAGAGATCCTTCTCCTCCAAGTCACTGAAACATTCTTCGTTTCCAATTATGTGGAATGAGGCACCACTATCCAAATACCACACACTATACATAAATGTGCTTGCAATCAATGCAATGAGACTAAAATTAAGCTCAAACTATGAGGCTAAGGCTTCACCCAATGCTCCTCCTGAATTCTTCTTTATTTCCTTCTTGCGTGGACACTTCGTTGCATAGTGCCCGAATTCATGACAATGAAAGCACTTGATTTTGGACAAGTCTTTCTTCTTGCCCCCTTGACTAGATTCTACTTTGGATTGGGATTTCTTCCCTTTCCCTTTCTTTGAATTTCCATCCAAGGCACAATTTTCCTCATCCTTGCCCTTGGATGATGTCTCGTTTAAGGTGTTCCATCTTATCTCCTCTTGTACCAAATCGAACTAGAGGCATTCCCAATTTGGTAGCTTCTCCCTCTCGTTCACCAAATATTGGTAGTCGTGCCAGCTCTTGGGAAGGCTTAGAAGGACTAGGCTTACCAAATCATTAGTTTCTATAGTAACACCAACTTGACCGAGTTCATCATGACATTGTGTGAGCTTGCTCAGGTATAGTGGAATGGTCTCATTCCTTTCCATCTTAACATTTCGAAGCTTGTCCATGAGTGCCAATTTCATATGGTCACTACAATTCTAGAACAAATTTATCAGCACTTGCCACATTACATACAAAGTCTCTTTCCCATGGATATTGGAGACAGTATGGTCTCGTACTCCCTCTAATATGATCCATCTCTCCTTGACAATGCACTTCTTCCAATATGCTAAATTTTGAGCCTCCACTGCTGCTGGTTTCAAAATATCATTATCAATGAATTCCTTCAACCCATTATCCTCCAGTACTGCCTCCATGAGGTCCTTCCACGAAACTTGAGTTTAGCTTCTATTAAGGGCATACTCGAGCCTTAGTCCATTGAAAGCCATATTCTCAGTCCTAAAGAAAACCTACAACCTGATATGCAACCTCGAACCTCATGCAATGAAAACTTCAAAATATCTACTCTACTATGATTCCAGCTTTGATACCATGTAGAAATTATGCGTAGATTTAATACTACTTATGAAATTTACTAAACCACAAGACTTGAAGCTACTCTACTGATCTGTGGAAGTTAATTCACCATATGAAACAAGAATCATAGACATGCAAGAGGAAACATCACACATGCACAAAGATTTATCTAGGGTAAAGCAACTGCTCAAAACCCCTTTACTATATATATATTGCATTAATCAAAGAATAGAGAATAAATACAATGCTTTCTCAAGCTTGAGCACACCCTACAAGTGTATAGTTTATCCCTCTACCCGAATAATTGAACTAGGCCCAAAACTTAGCCAATTTAAAGCCTTCCCAAGCTCATATTTACTTGCATTATTCACTTGGGATGCCCCTATTTTTTCAGAAATTCACACCAAGGAATTCCGCAATAGCCTTTTGCAAATATCTGAGTGCATGCACCACCAGTATGTTGGGATAGAGTCCCCTAGGGTCAATTTTGGGCTTAAAAGCCCAAGTTTTGGGGCAGAAAGCCCAAGTTTTGTATGTAAAGTGTACAGTCTCTGCAATTTGTGGTCGTGGAGCACGTAGATGTAAAGTGTCATAAAGGGTTTTTACCCTTCTGTTTATGTAAGTTGTGTCAGCTTTAGAAGATCTACCCATGGTCCGCGGACCATGGGATTATATAAAAAGGAGAGTCTTAGAAGAGTCTAAGACAAGTTTTTGGTTGATAATGATGAATGTAATGGGTCATTAACAGAAAGAACGAAGAGTCTTAGAGTAGAAGAGAGGCTCTGCCGCTGTGTGCACAGAGGCCTATGGTAGAAGTCTGCAACTAAGTGCGAGGATGCCTACAGCTAAGTGCACAGGGTAGGTAGAGTCTGTAAGAAGATCTAAAGAATTAATAAAGAAGATTACTATGGAAATATCTATGTTTGATCTCTTTTGTGATGAATGAATGCGATTATATTATGACGTGTATTGGGTTTATGATTTAATACTGTAGTGATGCGCGAATATGCATGTTGTACTTTTTTATATGAACGTAAGTGATAATATCTGTTTATGCAAAGAATATATTAATGCATGTTAAAGTTACAGATACTTAATCTAATCTGGGTAAATACAGAAGTACGAGTAATTACAAAGGCACGTAAGTGGCTGATTCACCTATTTAAGGTCCGCGAAAGACAGTCCTAAAGGCTTATTGATCTACGCGAAGACATACGTAGGGCATAAAACAACATCACTACCATCTATGGGTGTGAAACTTGGTTCCAACATCCCCCCATACTGCTTCTAGTGAGACTTCAGCCCGCGCTCCGCAGGTTGATGTCGAAAGGGCCAGTAGTGTAGGGATTTGTTTGGCTAAACATATCGCTGAACCTAGGTTAGGGCCCACTAAGCCAACAAATGGTTCCATTGCCGGGACCAAGATCTGCATAAAGAGATGTGTGATGTCGCATCACTAAATTCCAACTAAGAAGGAAATCGAAGACTGGTTAAATAGAAACATCCATGAATTCGTGATGCAAGAAAACAGAAATCTGCAATTGGTGAAATAATAGTGGTTAAATAGATATCTGTACACAAAGATACACGAAATATTCTTTTGTTCCTTCTGGGTTGAATTATACGAGTGGATCGCTAAATTGGCAGACGACCAAGGAAGGTGGGGGCTTGACGGTCTGGTATCATGGACCCTAGAGTGAGTGCAGAGATTAGAAGCCTCTGAAGATAAGATCGCACGCGGTATCAATCACTGACTTGATTGTATCATAGGAGGATTTGTTACAGAGTTTGCGGTCGATACTTCGGTCAGTTATAGCGAAGCTGAGCGATGCTTCTTCAAGGGACCGCGAGGTAAGTATTTAAGGTCTTTAAATACTTGGATTAAGATGCTCTTGTGTGAAAAGAGGGTTATGCAGTTACCTTGGTGTTTGGAGGTACGCAGAGTGGAAAGATATTCAGGGAGAGAGGAAAAACAAGCCCTGAATATAGCCCATTGATTAGACCTCCTCTGAGTGACGACGAGGAAGAAGCACAGGCTTCACCATAGAGCATTATTAAGTTTATAAGACAAGGGTTCCTATGAATACCCCACCCACCCACACCACCTCCATCTTCACCTCCGCAGCCTACACCTTTACCCACACTGCCACCACCTCTGACTCCAATCAATATGGTGAATGTAGTGAAGTTGCCCACTTTCAAGGGGTTGGGAAATGAGGATCCGGACCAGTTTTGGTTCGTCGAAAAGGATGTATGGGAAGATCAGGGTATTACAGATGATCAAATGAAGAAAGCAACATTTGTTACTACTTTACAAGAGCGCGCGCTAATGTGGTACATTAAGCACTACACTGATAACATGACAGCTACATTGGCAGATATTCAGACCGCGCTGAATAAGGAATTCAGTAGGTCCAAGTCTGAAGTGGAATAAATCGTGGGATTCAAGGAGATCATGGTGTAGCCTGGCGAGACACCTTGGGACCTGGATCAGAGATTGAAGTGCACGATCCACGAAGCTAACATGAATCTTAAATGTGGGCAGCACCGCGAATGGTTTGTGGCTTCACTCTTGCCTCATCTAAGGGTTGCTTTATCACAGTAAAATATTGGGACTCGGGCGGAAGCCCTGGAGATCGCGATGAGATTACATGAGACACTAATGCAAGATGCTAATTTGGGATTTCAACATATTCGCGCGCAGTTGTAGAACCTTTATCTAGAATTTCAAAGTCTGAAGAAAGAAAGAGCAATTCGGCCAAAGGTAAGCGAAGAAGTTTGGTGCCTGAAATGAAAAAGTCATGGGCATGACAAAGATCACTGTCTGTTCTTCGCAATTATGTTGCAGTAGGAGGGTCGATGCATCTGAGGTCAAAAGCTCAAGCAGGGCCAAGTACAGGACCCGCGCTATTGTGTGCTATCTGTCAGATAGATGGAAAACATGTGACAGACAATTGTCGCTTACTATAGAAATTTGTACATACGGCGCAACAACTCTTCTGCAACTTTTGTAATTTGGTGGGTCATGATGAGCATAATTGCCATAGCTACGAGCTACTGATGGATAGAATTCCCAGATATAGAGTACAAGCAGAAACTCGTCCTCCGGATCAAGGCGCAGGGGGAGCGTGAGGATATTATTAGCGGCGTGGACGAGGCTGAGGTGGAGGAGGACCTGTTAGAGGTCGAGGATAGCTTATTTGCTACAACTGTGGGAGACCAGGACACTACACATGAGAATGTACAAACCCAACGTGCCTATCATGCTGATAATGTACTCAGTTTGACCACGCAACGGAAGACTGCCCTATATTACTAGCTAACATACGTGAAAATGGGGCGTAGCCTTAGCAGCTGACTCAGAACTTGCAAATGATGAGGGATGAGCCTCGTGAAGAGAATCCTAATGTGAATATTGTGTTGCGAAGTGGAATGACGACTGACAAAGATAAGGGAAAGATCCCTGAAGAATGTGAATGGGTCCACAAAGCTCCAGAGAAGGAGGTTGGGTTTGATCTGGAGAGCGTAATGGAACATTTATGGAAGCAAAGGAAAGCTTCGCTAAGGCCTTTACCTCAAGAACTCAGGATAAGCTCATAGAAGAGATTGGCCCTTCTATGTTTAGTACTTTCTTGGAGACCTGTATGAAGTTGTTGCACGATACAAAGGGTGTAAAAGGATTATAGGAGTTGATAAATAAGTGCGCTGGTAAAGAAAACGATCTTGGCGGACCGCGCCTATCTCGGAAGATTTGTAAGCATAAGGTAAGAACGGGGCATGAGATGAGGCTCACTGCGCAGATAGGAGAGTATGAGATGTATCAAGTTATTCTGGATCTGGGGTCAGATGCAAATGTTTTGCATAAACAAACGTGGGAAAGTGATGGGCCTCTAAATTAAACATAAATTAAGGCCCATTCCTCTAAATTAAAACATAAATTAAGGCCTATGACCATCCTTCAACATATTGAACCTCTCTTTTTGCATTAGATAATTTATTTTGAACTTTAATATATTCATTAGGAAGGTTTATGAATAATTGGATATTTGTGCCTAATATTATTTATTTTTGTGGAATAT
>APFE030878906.1:7362-115571 GCA_000404065.3 Pinus taeda
AAACCATTCTTTATGGATACACATGTGGTTTGATGCCCTGGAATCTAACAACCAATGTTGACCATGATTTGACACATTAACTGATAATACTTCATCACTCATACCTGAACCTGATGTCGAACCTGTATCTGTCGTATTCGCCTCCTTCTTCTCTGTCGAAGACTCTGCTTTTGAAGTTTGCTGCTGTCGTTTCCAGCAGTCCTTCTTTAAATGCCCTGATTTGCCATAAAACCAACACTTTAGCTTACTCTTCTTCCCTTTCGACTTTGAACATGAGTTGCTCGGCTCCCTGGGGCGTCTTTCTTTCGAATGACCTCTAACCATCATAGCTTCTGATGTAGAGGTTTCGGAATGCGACTTCCTCCTTGTTTCTTCCGATAATAAGATACAACTACATCATCAAACTCAATAGTTTCTGATGAACTAAGACTTATAGAAGTAACAAAATGATCCCATGATTCGGGCAATGAGCACAATAAAGTAATAGCTTTATCCTCGGATGGAATTTTTACTTATATACTTTGTAATTGCAAAAGAAGAGTATTAAAAGCATTTAAATGATCAGCAATCGATGTACCTTCCTTCATTCGCAAACCGTACAACTGTCGCTTTAGGAGAATCCTATTGGTTAAGGATTTGGTCATGTACAGTTTCTCCAGTTTCGTCCACAAACCAACAGTTGTTGTCTCCGACACAATATTAAACAGAACATCATCAGCTAGACACAGTCGAATAGCACTAATCGCTCTTTCATCCATCTCGGCCCACTCGCTATCTGTGATGTTGTAAGGCTGTTTGGACTTGCCCAACAACGCCTTTGCCACGCCATGTTGGACAAGAAAGTCATGCATCTTCACCTTCGAGATCTCAAAATTATTCTTGCCATTGAATTTATCAATTTCAAACCGGGCACTTTGAGTTTTCACCATTTGTATAAAAAAAAACACAATAATCTCCAATATCCAACCAGCAATAAAAAAAAATTGCCTATGCCTTTGAAAATTTCTGCCTTTGTCTTTGTTTTTGAACAAAAAAAAAAAAAAAAATTATTTTGTTTTTGTTTTGCTGTGCAAATTTACAGTAACAGGAAACTCCTTAGGCCTTGTATGCTTTTTAAAAAAAAAAAAATTCTTTCGTCCAAACCATCCAAACCTTAGTCCCTGCTATTTACACAAGTCATTATGATTAGGGGTCATGGTTGTTGGGCTTGCGAAAAGACTCAACCATCCGCAGCACGTTGTAAACTTTTAAAATAATAATTAAAACTTTCAAGATGGAGTAAGATCAAAGGTGACCCGTGGTATTAAATTCCACGTGAATTAGCCATCTTGAATCATAGTGGCAAACATGCAAATCTCTTAAACCAATTTTGTTGCTGAGAGATCAATTTATGAACAATCCCTTTCGGCTCTGTTCTCGGCCTTAAAGACTACCCTTCCAACAAGCAGAATTATACCAATCTCTGTAGAATCGAACCTGCGTTTCATGTGCCTCTCTGAGATTCGGTTTTGAGCAAAAACAACAACCATCTAAATGTTTTGGGCTTGGGGAATTGCAATCAACCAGTCAAAAAATGATAGCTCCGGCAACCAATCAACAGTGATAGCAGCGACCAAACAATTCATCTCAATGCTCAACAATTCATCATGGTTAGGATTTTCAAGGGATAGGCTCACACACACAATTCCTTTAACAACCAGAGGCCGACAGCTATATTTAAAAAACAGGCTCCACGCAGTAATTAAAACAGCGCACCAGCGATTGAAAACTTCAGGCTCCATGCATTGCTTAACATACTAGGTATATTAGCAGCTGTATAACGCACGAGGTATCCACGCTCCGTTCAGGCTCCACGACAGCTCCACGCATGCTCTACGCACTAGGTATTATTGCTGTTCACCACGCACCAACAGCTCCAGCAACCAGAGAAAAGTTCTCCACGCACCAGGTATTACCGCGCTCAGCGCATTAATCAGGTAATCTAGTGCTCCAACAACACCTGCGCTCTACCTCCAAACTGTGCAGCTCCTCGAGGCAGCACCTCCAACATGCTCTGATACCATTTGTTGGAATTCAGAGGCAAAACAATTTAATAAACACACAGCAGAATATCAAGCACATAAACACAAGAGTTTAACGTGGTTCACCCAACCAATCTGGGCTACGTCCACCAAACATAGGCATCAGGAATTTATTAATCAAATTGGAGATTACATCAAGAATTCCTCACAAAACTCTCACCCTCTTAGCAAACCATCCAAATGGTTGCTTGTTATATAGCATAGAGAATCTAACAGCCTCATTAATTCCCTCACATCAAATATAAGAGGCATTAACTCCCTCCCAACAACCTGGAGTTAATCTAGGACCTGAATTCTATTGTTATCATTAGCTGAGATTTTTCCTATTTTTCTACAAACAGAAAATCTCAACAAGTACGGGGTGCCTATACATTGGACATGCAAACCTTAATTATATTTTAAATTTTATGTGGTGATGAGTGCCACTACGTTTCTACCTCTTAGCGTTTGGTCAGTTTGATATCGAATATGAACGTATTTACACATTCAGCTGTTCACGGATTACATTTTGAGGGTTAAGTCAATGAGAAAATCCGTTGCACACCTTACTAGTTCGACATTGAAATGGATCCTGTAAGCAAAAAGCAAAGCCTCGCACACTTTAGCAGTAGATCGAATAAGCATTTGGTTAAAATATTCATACACTTTATCTAATCACCCAACATGACCAAGAATGTCAACCATGCAAGCATAGTGCTCCGCTGTACCAGCAATGTTATTATCTCTACCAATATTATCAAAGTATTGCCTGCCTTCATCAGCATGACATGTGTGGCTGTAGACAAACAAAGCACCAATAAATGTAATATGGTTCATCTTAGTTCCTATCTGTTGCTTTTTTTCAAAGAGTTGGAATGCCCCCTTTGCAAACGCATGCTTTCCATATGCTGTAATAATTGTGTTCCAGGAGACAACATCTTTGTGAGCCATATAGTCAAACAAAGAAGAATCATCATCTATGCGACCACATTTTGCATATGCATCAATAAAGTGTCTAATACCATATTTTCCTCTAACCTATTAGTTGTTATTTGAGAATGGACGTGCTTGACTTGTTCCAGAGCCCCTGGACAACACATGCTTGAATAACATTGATAAATGTGTAATTATTAGCATGGATCGAAATGAAACATATGTGGCTTTCAAGTTAGAAATAATTAATTTCTAGTTGTCTATGGTTGTAATTCTCCATTTGAGGAGTTTGTTCCTACATAATAGGAATTTAGTTTCTCCTAGTTTAGTGTGTGGTTGATAGAATCTCTCAACCACACTATTGTAAGTCTAAGATAGAATTTCTATCTTGAGACTATTGCTTGTATAAATATGTGTGTAAATCTCCTCATTCAAATAATAGAATATATTTAATTGGTTGTGCTATTTTATCTTGGTATCAGAGCTTTAGGGCCCATAAGGGCCTCTGGCCCTTCCTGGGCATAGAGAAATAAATTACTGTGTTTGTATAACTTTATTAAATCTTTTATTTGTCCATCGGATAACTGTTGGTGAGAGTCGATCCCTTTGCCATAAAGGACCTGCGTTCCAAGTAGGAAGGTTTGTTGGTGGATATATTGTCAAGCGTTGCGATTGCAATGGAAATTTTAATTGTAAAGAGGCAGTGGTAAATGGAAGACCCACGAGTGGGAGATTTTCTTCCAATTGAAATCGGCGAGTAGCAGAGTCATTCCGTTTTTTTAAGAGACGTCACATAGTTTGATGTTAGGGGAAGCATGGTGCGATGGCCCAGTTGAAAAATCGATTTGGTGAGGTGCTTTCAGCTAAAGAGTGGTGAACGTCAATCGAGTTGAACGTCGTGGAAACTCGTTGTTTGTTGTAGAAACCCCATCAGAGAATTCTATGAAATTTGATCCAGCAGGGTGACTGTTTTCCTTATATTTCATAAATCGATACCTCTGTATCCAATCGGTCTAATTTCTAGAATTTTCAAGCTCTGATCTAGGAACATCATGATATTTTGAGTTTTTTGCATTTTCTGGTTTGTTTCTGGTTCCTGGAGGAGCCTAGCTGGAGAATGTGGGTGAATTCCCTATTTTGGAGAGCTTGTTTCAGCGCTTGTGTCCATTGATTTTAGGCTATTGGATGAGGATTTTACTGTGGGTGCCTTCTTGATCAGGTTTGGGCATTGATTTTGTTGCTGTAGAGATCAGAATTCTCTGGTAGGTGCCAAGATCCAACAGGGTTTTGATGTCGGTGCCAAGATCTGGATGGTATCTGTATGTGCTGCTAAAATCTAATACATATACATTGGTATTTTGAAATATTTTTTGTATAGCACCATACAAGCGACTAGATTTGAAAAATGCTTGAAGCATTACCTTCTTGTTTTGGAGAATCAGGTGATGATTTGAGATCAGTTGGAGTCGGTGATCAATTGTTGTGAGGCGCCTGTGTGAGATTTGTTTGAGCATGGTCAAGAACGATGCCAGCTTGAAGGATCAACGCCAGATTGAGGGATAGGCGAGGGTTAGGAGGTGAGGAACACACCAATCGGTCTTGAATTAATGCATTTTGATCAGCGCTCTCATGGCATGGAAGACGGATTAGAGAGTTTGAGTTGGAGGATCTGTTGAGGGCGTCTGTCGAGATGTTGGCTCATTGATAAGAGGTTCATTGATGAGAGGTGAGATGCTTTGTTTTGTGACAAATGTCATCTATTAAGTGGTGCCAAGGAATGAAAGCCGAGCTGAGAAGCTGTGGAACGTTACCGTCGAATGAAAGCAGAGCTGTGGAAAGCTGATGTCTTGCTCACCAGCGGTGCTCTGCTCTACCGTCCACTCCTTCCATCCAAGGTTCTTCTCTATTTTTTTCCTTCTTCTTGTCTTATGCTCGTGGTGAGCTGGCGTCAAGAGTAGGGTTGGTGTTCGGTGGCTTGGGTGATAGATGCATCCATTGGCGGAATCACGTAGTGGTGGAACACTTGCTATATGTTAGCAACCGAGTTCAATTGGAAGTAGCCTCACGGCTTGCCTGCCATGTAGGCTCTGCATGTCTTCGCATTCTCCTATTTTTTGACTCCCTTCCTCCGCATTCTCTTTCATTCCCAGGAAGTATGGTACAATGATTGCTCCCGGGTTATATGCACCTGTGCACCAACACTTTTTTGTTGCTCGAATGGATATGGCTATAGATTGTAAGCCTGGTGAACTAGTGAACTAGGTTGTGGAGTTAAATGTGAAAGCTGAAGAACCTGGACCCAATAATATTCACAACAATGCATTTTATGCTGAGGAACAAGTGCTACGAACTGAATCGCAAGCTTAGCGTGACTGTAATCCACTGTCTGCTCGATAGTGGATTGTCCGGAATGCAAGGACTGTAAACAGAACATGGCAGTTAACAGAGTACAAACTAGTCCCAGGCTCAAATTGCTTGCCGTTGGCAGGGTTTGAAGCTATGTTCTTAAGCGAGCTGCCTTCTTACAGTATAACGTTTGGGTAACTCAATATCATAAAGATGAACAATATCCAGGAGGTGAATTTCCTAATCAAAATCCTCGTGTTGGAGAAGGATTGCCTACTTGGGTGAAGCAAAATCGAAACCTTGAGGAGGTTGATATCGTTCTATGGTATGTTTTTGGCCTTACTCATGTTCCTCGTTTGGAGGACTGGCCAGTTATGCCTGTGGAACGAATTGTATTCATGCTTATGCCTCATGGTTTCTTCAATTGTTCCCCAGCAGTTGATGTGCCTCCTAGTATTAGTATGGGGTGGAATCCTATGCCCTGAACGATGACGGGCAGCTGGAGGTTTACCTGGAGAAGCCCTGCTATGCCAAGTTCAAGAATTAGGTCTACTTCGAAAGAATGATAAGAGGGAATCTTAGCTACGGGCAGCTGGCTGGCGTTGCCGGTGTGGAACAGCAGGAGCTCTTCCTCTGGTTCCCCGTTAAGGGCATCCGTGTCGATATTCCCAATTCGAGATTCATCTACTTCGATGTTGGTGTCGTGAGCTGGCGTTGCATGTGACGGTGGTCTGGCGCGTAGGTCTAGACTACGCAATGGTTGCAAAGGTTGAGCCGTCAGATTGACTGTGCAATTCGTTGTGTGTTTTAGCGATTTTTATTATGACATTGCAAATATTATCGGCATAATATTTGTCTTGATGAGCCAAGTGGGAGTTGAGCGAATGTGTTACTGTTTTGGAGATTGGACGGCCGACAGTCCACTCCTAAGTAGATGGTGAAGGAAGATACTTGGCTATGTCAAAGGCATGGTAGCGATGGCAGTTACCTTGATGGCGATGGAAGCTAGGCACAAATATAGCATTTCGTAGAACTCTAGATAGTTGCTGCTATGTTTGGGAAATAATCATTTTTGGTTAGAGGTAGAGAAATTTAATTTGAAGAGTTTATGTTGTATTTTCTTGGAATCATGATTAAATATTATTGAGCCTAGCTAACTCAATGTAGGCAAAGTTGTTTTGCTAGAATTTGCGACTCTAACGAATGACAGGTTAAGCATGGAGTTCCAAGAAGTTATTTGACAAAGATGCCCAAGATGTGAACAATGAATAGATGAGGTAAAGGAGCAGCAACAACGGTTATGGTGGACAACAAAATAGATGTTTGTTTGAGTTAGTGTGGTTTGTGGAATAGACTCCCTAGCATGTTATAAGCAAGTCCAGTTGTTGTCATTGTATGTACCTAGAAACTCCAAAATGTGGAATGAAATGTAAGTTTTAAAGGCATATGAAAGTTCGTGGTGATCTCAAAACCACTTTGTAATGGTTTATGGTCAGCCTGAAACCATCTTTTGTCACTGTAAAGTGAGGGTTGGTGGTGGGCTAGAAACCATCTATAGAGTCTTTGTGGCTGAAGTGCTTTTGTGGCTAGCTTGTCTGTGTGGCAGAATTTCCTGTGTGGCTTGAGGTGTCTCTGTGGCCATGTGTACACAAGAGCTTTGTGCTCAATTGAGGAGGTGGACTGCAGAACACCTCGCTCAGACTCAGATGATTTTTAATTTTCTGAGTAGAAGGGGATCCACGTGAATCCTAATCTTCGTTTGACGATTTGCGAGAGGAGGCAGATCGGAGAAGTTGTGGATATGTCCGAGGGAGGCAAATTGTGTTTTGGAGGTTCTGTACATGCAATTCGCCTGATGGTGGTGGATTTGACTATCATGACAAATAGTCATTAAGAGAGGGAGTTAGAAATAATTAATTCCTATTTATCTATGGTAGTAATTCTCCATTTGATTAGTTTGTTCCTACATAATAGGAATTTAGTTTCTCTTAGTTTAGTGTGTGGTTGAGGGAATCTCTCAACCACACTACTGTACGTCTAAGATAGAATTCCTATCTTGAAACTATTGATTGTATAAATATGTGTGTAAATCTCTTCATTCAAATAATATAATATATTCAATTGGTTGTGCTATTTTATCTTCATCAACATCAGCATGATATGACTGGCTGTAGACAAACAAAACACCAATAAATGTAATATGGTTCGTCTTAGTTCCTATCTGTTGCATTTTTTCAAAGAGTTGGAGTGACCCCTTTGCAAAGGCATGCTTTCCATATGCTGTAATAATTGTGTTCCAGGAGACAACATCTTTGTGAGCGATATAGTCAAACAAAGCAGAATCATCATCTATGCTACCACATTTTGCATATGCGTCAATAAAGCGGCTAATACCATATTTTCGTCTAACCTATTAGTTATTATTTGAGAATGGACCTGCTTGACTTGTTGCAGAGGCCCTAGGACAACACATGCCCGAATAAAACTGATAAATGTGTAATTATTAGCATGGATCGAAATGAAGCATATGTGGCTTTCATTGTGCAAGGGAATATAGCTATCAAATCCATAGCGATAGGAAAACAAGTTTATGTGCACATTATGCAAGTGGAATTTCAGCCTGATTTCCTTTTGCAGAAAAAGCTTGTGACCAGACAGCAAAAGCTCCACAAAACGCTGAGATTCGTTGCTCCCACAAGAAAAGGCTAAGGTTCACTTTTGTCCATTCATCAAAGATCACTGGACTATTCTAATTGGATCATAAAACAACCCTCCTTTTTGATCTGTGCAATATGGCGATGCAGAGATGCAACAACAATGATTTAACATTACAAATCAAACCCATTTTTTTACGGTGCCAACAATTGCCCGGATGGAAGCTCAAAGGATAGCAAATCGACCTGGCATAACTGAACCCCATGTATTGGCATGGACTCTTTCAGTGCCTATAAAATTGTCCAAAGATTCAAAATGAGCAGGCTTAACAAGACGTAATCGATATGAACAAAATTTGCAACAAAGTTCTATTTGACGTTGGCTAGATGGCGTGCAGAAAACACTACAGTTCCCCTACAGGTTTCCCAACAAGCTCAATATTAAGATCACAAAACTTCAAAGCCAAAATACACATTAATCCACAATTGCTCTAGTGGGGTTAATAGGCAATAAAAAGTCTAATCTCGCACGCTCGTGACCTACCGACCTGGCCAGCCAACTCAATGGAGAATGACCTCGGCCAGATTCTGTACCATGCCAACTGCAATGAATTATAGTTTCAATTTAGGATAAAATATCCTTTTAACTATACCGGACATAATAAAAAAGCTATAAAAAAGATGCCCTTATAGTCTTCCAAGATCTCAATGATATTTATAAAATATTTAGCGTTAGTTAGTCTTACGTTTGCTTTAGTTTTAGGTATAGCGTTTTGCTCTCTGTCATCACACCCGATTCAATTAGGAATTGACATTATTATTACCCGATTCAATTAGGAATTGACATTATTATTTTATTTATAAAATTCAGAAGCATATTCACATAGTGAAAACTTCAGTGGACATTTCATATGCATGGTTAATACCATATTCCCATTATTCTCAACCCTTCGAAAAGAAAGCCACACTCTGTTCAATGCTACAATTAATTCAAGCCATCCAATGTCAACATAGGAAACAAAAGGCACATGGGAATTCGATGCAGTAAATTTCAGCTGTTTTTAAGTAAAAATTTGTGTTTCTTACACAGTGAATGACAAAAAATGAAGAGAAATTGTGTAGCATAGGAATTTTTTTTCTCAAGATTAAGAATTAAGTTAAATAAGATTTTCAAGATTACTAATAAGGTAAATAAGATTATATTGGAGACATTAGTAACAAGTAACAAAAGTAACAAAGGACTGCAGTGAGACTGCACTAAACTCAACAAAATTGGACTAGCTGAAATAGGACACTTGGATGGACATATGTGCCTCCAAACAGGTGGTTGGAATTAGATTATGCAACACTCCACCTCAATTAGAATTACGTAAAAATTTAATTAAGATGGTTGGTGGACTATGTCTAGCTAGGCTTACAATTTAAAAAATTGACTTCAACTACATTTACTTTTCTATTTTATTCTTCAAGGACTTTAAATTGTTTTAGCATATTCTCTTTCAAACCTTAGTTTCTTCATTAGCTGGTACACTTCTTCTAGTTGCTCCATGTTGTCTAAGAATTTCAGAAACTTCTTCAAAAATATGTTTGTATGTGGGCTGCTCCCACATATCATATTTTGTTGTGTGATCTTAATCGTCAATTTTCGGCAACATATTTTTATAATAAAAATATATTTCTTGAGAATTTTAGCTTCTATGCAAACTTTATCATGGTGTTGCAAGTCATGCTTCAAGAAAATTTAACTCTTCTTCATAATAGTTCTTTGTACATGCACACTGGAAATCAATGTTAGAATTAAAAATATTTGCATAACCAATTGGTTTTATTTCTTCTACTTTGTAATGAGATCTTTGTCATGTTGTGCTTCCATCTCTACCTCTATCTTTGTCTCTATCTCTCTCTTTGTCTCTTCCACTTTTGTACTAACTTGTGCTGCCTCTTACATGTTGGATTCCACTAATTCAAGCGGGCTTTTCTCACTGAATAACATCATGTTTATATGATTTTCTTGTTGCATGATTTGCAACCATTGAACATTAGGCAACAAATCTTCATCAAATTTAACATCAACAAATTGAATTGATGCATTAACCATAACATTGGCTTCTCCAATGAAAGCTTCACTACTTGATTCACCAAATTGTCATTAGCAAGCTCTGTTGTTGGATTCACCAAATTGCAATGAGAAAGTTGTGTTGCTAGATTCATCAAATCTTCATCTAGTTTAAGCTTTGCCTGGTGGGATTTATGAGGATCTATGTGCTCCTTCTCTACTTTTTCAAATTCTTCATAATCATCATCCACTTGTGGGTGGCCACAGTGGGATTCACCAAACTCTTCATCACCAAACTCTTCATCTTAAGCTAGATTGCTCCCCCTTAATTACAACCACATAAAAATTTAATTGAGATGTTCATGGTGTATGTATGAGATAGGCTTACAAGATAAAAAATTGACTTCAACTACATTTACTTTTCTTCTTCTATTCTTCAAGATCTTGTAGTCTTTCAACTTTTTCTTCTTGTTGTATCCTTCAAACCTTAGTTTCTGCATTTGCTGTTGCATGTCTTCTAATTTTCCATATTGTCTAACCATGTCTAGGACTTCTTAAAAAAATTGGATTGTATGTGTCATCCATATTTTGCTCCAACATAAGTCCATAATACAATTTAATTTCTTCATGACTCCAATACCTGAAAATTTCATTAATGTTTTCATCATCAAAGTTGTGTTCAATGTTCATTGCTACAAACTCTACAGATACTTCATCTAGACATGGCATTGCAAGCCATTCTTCATGGAAATTTAAATTTTCTTCATAATCTTCCTATTTACCTTCACATTGGAAATAAATGCTAAGTGTAAAAATATCTGCAAAACCAAATTTTTTTATGTTATTTTGGGGTTCAATCTCTGTGTCTATTTTTTCTTTGTGAGCTTTCTTATTTGCCTCTGGCTCCATCTCTATCTTCTTCCACTTGGTTTTTATGCTCAAGTGGGATTTTCTCACCTAATAACATCATGTCCATCTGATGTTTCTGTTGTAGAATTTAATTCCAATCACATGGTAAGTGTCACATAGGTCCATCCAAGTGTCCTAGTTTAGTTTGAGTTAGTCCAGTTCTATTAAGTTTATTTCTCATTGCAGTGTTTTATTAAGGATGTCTCTAATGTTATCTTATTTAAATTATTAGTAATATCGAGAAGAGAAATCTTATGCTACACAATTTCTCATCAATTTGTGTCATGGTATTAAAACTAGTTTTCATAAAATACCCGGGAGAGAAACAAATAATACTCTTTGAGAAAGCAACAAAAAAAATTGAATAAGCCTCTTGTGAAGAAAGTCAATTCTAAAGAATAAGGCTAAGATTTTATTAAAAAAGTTGTTTGTACTGCTCAACGCATCCATGCTCAGAGAACACGTGCATTGAACTGAGAAAACGTACAAAACTCTCTGCTCCACGGTCTTCAATTTTTGTTAGTTAAATATTGGTAATTTTAGAGTCACAAGCCCCAATGATTTCTTGTTTATAAACAAATGGGTTAAATGAGCTTGAGATTCACAACCCTAAGAATCCTACTTTAGTTGAGTTTGTTAATATTTTTTTAATATTTAATCCATCCTTCATAGTTAAACGCACCAACGGTAAGTCTTAGATTCCTGTTGGTAGGTACATGTTTTATGGTGCATTAATATGATGCTTCTCCAATGTAGTAGTTTATTTCATTATCTTTATGCATTATACACATCTCTCTTTCAACACAATGCGTACTAAACATTGAAGGTTGAATACTAAACATTGAAGTGAATGCCACTAGCATTGGCAAGAAAAATGATAATAAAGTGAGAAAGTGGGGAACTTACCTTAAGAGTTTGTTTTTGATAGTATAGTTATGAAAAAACGACACACTGAGAAGGAAGTATACCAAAGCAAAAGCTACTGCACATTGAAAACATGTAGTAGTTTAAGTAGCAAAACTGATATGTTAAATTTAATTGTTTTAAATTTTGAGTTATCACAATTATAGAATAATTTAACAAAAAGCTAGAGAAAAACTTGAGTTTATACGGTGACAACAACACTTTTCTTTATGGAATGGAGCTGTGAGTGGCTTATATTTGAATTTGGAAATGGAAAAACAAACACAAATGAGATAGATACTTATCCACATGGGCAAGAAACAAAGAATTTCCAGAGAAACAAAGATAGTTTTATGCGTGTGCTTGCACTCGTTTTAGCAAACACACAAATAACCTGTTGCTCCAAAGGTAGATGATAAAAATGACAATGTTTGTATTAAAATTAAACCCACTGGTCAGCTCTATGAAAGAGAGTTTGAACCAAGAGAGTTTGGCTCTGAAGAACGCTCTACATTGTTCATGCACATTACACATTAAATAGAAAACATGGTTTTAGGGAAGTTAGAACAACATACTAAGAAATAAAAACTAATTCCTATCCTAAGATTACGCGAACCAATTCTACCTATTCTAGGATATTCTCCATTATCTTCAACACTTCCCTTTAATGGAGAATGGGTTCACAAATATGCCTAACATCTCCCTAAACATTTTAAACTTAACTTTTCCAAGAGGCTTAGTGAAAATGTCTGCAACATTATCACATGTATTACAATATTCTAAATGGATTTCTTTGGATTGCACTTTCTCCGATAAAGTGGAATTGTGTATCAATATGTTTAGTGTTCTGTGAAACACCAGATTATTGACCAGCTTGATTCAACTCTGATTGTTGCATCTGATTGTTGTTGCGACTGTATGTTCTTCCCCAACATCTTGGAGAAGTCTTTGCAACGAAACTGCCTCACATGTTGCTGCACATATGGCTTGATACTCTGCTTCCGTTGAGGACAAAGAGACTGTGTTCTGCTTCTTGCTGCTCCATGTGATCACCCTAGATCCAAGGCTGAATGCATAACTTGTTATAGATCTGCGATCGTCTACATTTCCAACCCAATTTGAATCTTAAAACCCTGCCAATCTAATATCAGAAGAGTTAGTGTAAATAATTCCATAATCTACAGTACCTTGTAGATACCTCAAAACATTCTTCATTGCATTCCAATGACTTTCAAGTGACTTAGACATAAATTGGCTTAGCACACTGACTGCATAAGCCAAATCAGGTTTAGTGGTAGTTAGGTAGATTAGACTCCCAACCAGCTGTCTGTAAAGTGTTGCATCTGCTGCTTTTGAGCCATCCTCACACTGCAATTAAATGTTTTGCTGCAATGGTACCAGTGCGGGCTTACATTGATCCATCCTAAACTTTTTTAACAGGCATTTGACATACTTTGCTTGGGACTAAAATGTTTGACTTGAATCTCTCAAGATCTCAAGACCTAAACAGAATCTGAGTTCACCGAGATGCTTCATTTCAAACACTTGTGACATCTATTGCTTGATTTCATCAATTAGATATGTAGCATCACTTATAATTATCAAATCATCTATATATAATGAAATCAACACTATGCACCCTTGTTCATCTTTCATGGTGTAAAGATTAGGGTCATTCTTACTTCTATTGTGGCTAGCTTGTAGAAAAAATGAATCAATCTTTTCATACCACGACATGGGAGCTTTTTCTAGTCCATAAAGTGCTTTATTCAATCTACAGACTAAATGTTCTTTTTCTTTCTGGACAAACCCTTCTGGTTGCTCTAGATAAACCTCTTCTCTTAGTTCTCCATTCAAAAATGAAGACTTTACATCTAGTTGGTGCAGCATCCAATGTTTCTTATTAGCTAAAGAGATTAACATTCTGATTGTGTTCAATTTAGCTATAGGGGTGAAGGTTTCTTCGTAGTCTATCCCTTGTTTTTATGAGTACCCCTTTGCTACCAACCTAGCTTTTAATTTTTCTATAGTCCCATCTGTGTTAATTTTCGGTTTATATAACCATTTACAACCTATGGTATGTTTTCCTCTAGGAAGTTCAACCAATTCCCAAGTGTTATTTCTAATTATTGAATCATATTCCTGTTCCATGGTTATTTTCCATTCACTGCATTTATTTGCTTATTTATAACTAGACGGTTCAACCACATTCATCATACTAGTTATAAAAGCATTTTCCCTATATCTTGTAGGAATTTGAGCTTTCCTACCTGATCTCCTGAGTGGTGGGGTGGTGGTTTCAAACCTTATTTGATCATCATTTATTTCTTCTTGCTACTATTGCTGCTGCTGCTGTTGTTGTTGCTATTGTTGTTGCTGCTGTTGTTGTTGTTGTTGTTGCGGATGCTGTTGCTGTTCATCCTCTGCCTTAGTCTGTTGCTGACCCTGATTGTTCTCTGCTTCTTCTTCCACAAAGTACTAAATGTCCCATTCCTCATAGTGCTTATCAGGTTCTTCATTATCCTACTCATGGAATTTAACATCTCTACTAACAAAAAACTTGTGAATAGAGGGATTAAATAATTTGTATGCTTTATATGATGAACAATACCATATAAAAGTACATATGATGGCTTTTGAATCTAATTTTCTTCTATCTTCCTTTGGAATGTGGGAAAATTCTCTAGATCGAAATATTTTTAATTGTTTTACTGCAGGCTTATATCCATATAATGCTTCAAAAGGAGTTTTAGACTCAAGACTTCTTGTAGGACTCCTATTTTTCAAATAAATTGCAATATTCACTACTTCAGCCCAAAAACCATTCAAAAGATTTTTACCCTTAAGCATACTTCTAGCACATTCCACCAGTGTTCTGTTTTTCCTTTCCATTACTCCATTCTACTGTGGAGTATGGGGTACTGTAAATTGCTGCAAAATTCCATGATCTTCATAATATCTGATGAGCTCATCCTTCCTGTATTCTCCCCCTTGATTAGAGCGGAGAATTTTTCTCAGTTTCCCAATTTGTCTTTCAATCATATTTTTAAACTGCTTAAAGTATTCGAATGTATGGCTTTTCTTGCTTAAGAAATACACCCAAGAAAACTTCGTACAGTCATCAATAAATAGTAGGAAATACAATGCACCTCCTAATGATTTTGTCTGCAAGGGTCAACATAGATATGTGTGCACTAATTCAAGTATATCCCTTTGTTTCTTTTCTACTAGAACAGAGAATTCTTCTCTATGCATTTTTCCTAATGTGCAGACATCAAAATCATTATGTACTTGCTTTAGCATAGGAAGATTTCTTACCATTTCCTTCTTTTGTAGTAACAACAAATCATTGTAGTTGATGTGGCCGAATCTCTGATGCCAAAGCTCTTCTGTAGTCAGGCTCACTATTGACAATGCTCAAACCGGTGCAGGTCTAACATCCAACTTGTACAATCCTCCTTTTCAGATTCCTGTAGCAATTGTTTTCATGCCATCTAGCAAATCTTTAATGTCGCAGTTAGATTTTTAAAATTCAACTTTCAAATCTTGATCTGTAATCATAGATACAGAAATCAAGTTCTTGGTTATGCCAGGCACATACATCACATTATAAATTTGTTTAATATTAACATCAGGTAGAATAATAGGAAACTTTCCCACATCCTTTGATTTGATGACTTCTGTCATCACCTAGGTAAATCTGTGCGCCTTTGTTGATTTCTTTAAAATCTTCAAGCCAATGCTTATTTACTGTCATGTGTGTTGACGCTCTTGAGTCTACGTACCAGATGTCTGCATCAATGTTTTCATCACGTTTTACCATGAACAATTTGAAATTCTGCACTTGATCACCATTTGCGAGATGACCTGCCTGTCTTTTTGGCTTCTGTTGTTCTTCATGATACTTCTTTTTCCTATATTCCCTGGAAATATGACCCAATTTTCTGCAATAAAATCATTTAGTTTCAGAGTAGTTTCTATTCGGATGCGTACCTTGGGTTTGATTTGGCCGTTTCTGTGAACTTGCTTCGTTTTGCTGTTGTGGACTCCCTTTTCCTTTGTAGAAGTTCTTCTTTGCCATCAATGCAAGATTGACACTCTGAGGCTTTATAGATGATCTCCTCTCTTCTTCCTACATCAATATACCTGTCAGCGCTTCAAAATGTGGGATCTTCTCTCTGGCATTGATCCAAGTGATGAACATTTGAGAATCATTAGTGACACCATTCATTGTAATGGTTACAAGATCTGTATCATCAACTGTGGGACCAATGTCTGACAGTTTGTTCTTCAAATCCTTGAGCCTTGCTATGAATGAAGAAATTGTTTCATTCTCCTTCATCTTCAGGGACAGGATCTTACTCTCGAGGAACAGAAGACAATTTGAATCCCTGATCTCGTACAATTCCTTCATAATTCCCCAGATCTCATTAGCTGACTTACCTTCTCTGATGTGCGGTATAATGCAGTCTTTTACTGACATCTTTAACATTGTCCTTGCTCTACTTTCACGTTTCTCCCAATCTGAGATCGATGTTGATCCAACCGTGGGCTTCGACTCATCCCCATTCACAATTGTCCAATCACTTTACGCTTATAGCAGAGTCTGCATCTTAAACTTCCAATTTTCATAATTGGAACCATCGAGCTTGTTATGCTCATTCATGCATGCTTCAAATATATTGTTATTCATCTTGGGAATTTAGAAAAAAGCTTTCGACAGGTAAATGTTGTTAAATTTACCCCAGATATGTGATAGAGACTGATCACTGATCTTCAATGTTGTTTGATCTCGCAGCACACCCACTGATCACCGTGGCTTCCTTCTTAGCCTGCAGACAATATTCTATTGTCAGCTACAACCTTGTTCTTGGCTTCCCCGCACAGCTTCTCTGACAACTACAGCCTTGTTCTTGGCTTCCCCTCGCAGCCACAGCCTTGTTGTTGACTTCCACGATCATTGCAACTATGCGTGTCTTTTCTGTGACATCATCGAAGCTGTACACATCTTTCTTGTGATGAAAGAGTTTAAAAATATGTGCGAAGGGGCTACAATGCACTCGTCGCAGAGATACACGCATAAACAACGACGATTTCAGATTCGTCACAGTTATCCTTCTCACAACTGTGATGATCTTGGTTCAAAGAACCACCCACGAGTGAGCATAAAGGTTCCTCAACCTTGACGCTCTCATACCATGATAAAAAACAATGTTTGTATTAAAATAAAACCCACTGGTCAACTCTACGAAAGAGAGTTTGAACCAAGAGAGTCTGCCTTTGTGGAACACTCTACATTGTTTATGCACATTACACATTAAACGAAATCATGATTTTAGGGAAGTTAGAATAGCATCCTAAGAAATAGAAACTAATTCCTATCCTGAGGTTTCGTGAAATTCTACCTATTCTAAGATATTCTCTATTATCTTCAACAATAAATGAGCACATGAAGCATCCTAGCACATTATAATGAAGGTTTGTACATTAAATATTTGTTTATCAAAATAATTTCTCATTTAAGCTTTATAAATTTATGTAACTTCTATTTATTTATTTATCATGTAATTTTTTTTTATGGAAACACCTATAAGAATGTATAGTTTTTTAAAATGTAGTGCATAGAAGTTCATTGTTCTGCACATTTCCACACAATCAACTTTTCTGCATTCACTCTCTGTACTTAAAAGAACCTAACTTTAGAATTCACACAATCCAAATCTTTCATTTTTCTATTATATATGAGAGATACAAGTGTTGGTTGGTGGGTACATGTTTTATTGTGCATTGATATGATGCTTCTCAAATATAATTGTTTATTTCATTATTTTTATTCATTATACACCTTTTTCTTTCAACAGAATGCAAACTGAACATTGAAGTGAATGGCACCAACATCAGCAATGAGCAAGTGGGGAGCAAGTGGGGGAACCTAAATTAAGAGTCAAAATATCATCTATATTGTTTTTGATAGAACTAATTGTTGTGCTTTTATTAGGATATTATATTTTGATGATGAGGAATGCAAATAAATAAATCATGGTATAGGACAGATGCATAGCTCTAATCTTCCATGAAGAAGAAGCTCGATATACCACAGAAACGTAGAGAAGTATTTATTCATGTGAACCAGGTTGATAGATATATTGCATAACACTACATATTTTTTAAGTTTGGAAGAAAAAACATGCAAAATCCATTTAGGGCACAGGCAACAAAATCCCACAAATTTCTCCGAACATTTTGTGCTTTGCATACACAACAAAGGATTTATCCAAATTTGACTTCAATCATCTTATGTCTCTTAGGGTCCGGCGGGGGAAGCTTGGGAATGGTGACGGTTATCACCCCATCCTGACATGCAATAGCGATGGTTGCAATCAGCAGGCAGAGCGAATTTCCTCATAAATTCCCCCACTCTGTGCTCCAGCCGAATATATTTCATTTCCCCTATTTCTTCTTCCTTTTCATTCTTTGCTCGTCGCTGATGTTAAGAACGTTCTTGTCCTCAACTTGAACCTTCACAGGGAAGGGTAAAACCCTTGTCAACAAAACCCTAAAGTGACTGTAACCAGGAAAAGATGAAAAAAACGAAGGCGAAATTTCACGATTTGGAAATAAATTTAAACGCTTTGAGATTCCTTGATGTCGTTGGAATTAAGGCCAGACATGTTGACAACAAATATATAGGAGTTAGGGTATTCTTTAATATCCATCAGTGTGGAAGCCATGGCCTTAGTTTCTCGTACGTAAGATCGAGTCAGAGCATTGAGGAGCTTCTATAGCTCGTCCAACACGCTGAGCAACTGGTGCACAATGCTCAATAGAGGATCGAGTGCCATATTTTCTTAATAATATTTAATGTTTGGCTTCACTTCGCAGAGGAAATGATCGAAAATAAATGTGGAAACGACCAAATTGCTTACCGGAACTTAAAATGCAATAACTCTAGAACAATCAATTGCACAACAGTGGATTGATCACATGGGACGAATATGAAATGCTCATTAAAGATTTCTTTACCAAAATAATTTCTCAGGTAAGTTTTACAAATTTATGTAAGTTTTCTTTGTTTATTTCTCCTGTAATTTTTCTAGGAGTGAGGATTTTTGTTTGATTGCGGAGAGTGAGTGCTGAGAAGTTGATTGTGCAGGGTGTATAGAAAATATATTTCTCCACATTAAAGCAAAATCAAATTTTCATCACTTATTATACTCACTCAAACAAAGCTTAGAAACTCGAACAAAGTTTAGAACTCTGCATTATTGTTGTAGATATAGTTCAAAGTTGAAATATGAAATAATAAATGAATAGTTGTAAGAACAAGCTTTTCAATGTGTGGAGTTAAGTTCATTATGTAAAGCTATACACTCCTACAAAGTAAATCAAAGTACACTCATATGAATATCTATTATTATTAGCAATAAACATATTAAATTAGATTATCCACACAAACATGTCATTAATAGCTAAGCTTGCACTAAGAGTTTTCATTCAGTGGAAAAGTTTCTAGAGTTGTGTCAATTTTTCTCAGCATTCCATACAAATTTTAATCAATTACTTAGTCATAACTATAGAGAAATAGACTAAACTGCATTACAATTATTATCCTTGTTATATATGTTCACCTCCAATATATTTGTAAATATTATTTTAATTTGAATTATATATATTAAAAAAATACTTTTATATTAACTTATCAATCCAATTAACTAATTATTGACATAAAATTTACTAAATCTTCCAACATATTGCAATAATTTATTTTAGTTTGAAATTATATATATTGAAAAAATAACTAACTTTTATAACTATCATAAAGCATAAAATAACATAAAATATTACTAATAAAATAATATTATAGATGATAACTATTATCAACGTAAAATCTTACTAATACTCCAGTATATTGCAATAATTTTATTTTAATTTGAATATATATATTAAACAAAAATAACTAACTTTTATCATTAAATTATCATCAAATTAACTAATTATCCACATAAAATATTACTAATAAAATAATAATAGGTTAGTTAATCATTACTAATAACCGATTATAATAAGATAATCGTCATCACATATATAATTTTCATGGTTGAATTATTACTTTGCATAATGGTTCAATGCTATGTTATATTCGATAAACTTTATCAATGTTCTTTGATCACTCATGGTCATGCCTGATTGTTAGTAATCTCCACCAAATATCTCCATGGTCAATAATTTGCTCCATTGCTTTGATGATTCCAAGGTGCATCAATAATGGTTGATCACCATGCACACCATAGTCCATTCATACATTGTTTGGTGAAAAATAGCACATATTACTTGAAGTCTTATATATGCCTCAATGAATTCTTTATATAAAGTCATTCATGCTTCATGTCTATTTCGTCCTTTGTATAATTGGAATGAATATCTAACATTTCGATGCTTTCACTTATTATGAATGAACATCTATTATTAGAGGGGAAACATTACGATTCTTTCACTTATTATCCCTGGTGTTATGTTTAGCTAAGTTCAATGTTTTATGTGTGTTATGGGTGTAACATTGTAAAATATTTTAATTATGGTTTTCTCATTTATTATTAATTAATTATTGTTTATTATTTATTTTGATATTTTTGGAGTGGAAAAAGTAGAAGAATTATTAGCAAGAGGACAAATTGAGGTCTACAACTTTCTAACATTTTGAGGCATCAAATTATATTTTTTTGGGGTAGCAATTTTATGCTTTAGAATTGCACCTCTTTTACCTATTCTACACACAAAGACCTTTCTAACAACACACTAATCATCTCAAATGGAGTTTGTATGCAAAAGTTATGCCACTCATAAGTTGACCTTCCTCTTTTGGCTTCCATAATTTGAGAGGATGCCACTTCAGCCCCCATTATTATGGAAAATGAGCTAGCCACTCGATCAAGATGAAAGAGACTCTAGAAGAGTGGATGCCACATGAGCCTCCATTATTATGGAAAATGAGCTAGCCACATAATCAGGATGAAAGAGACTATAGAAGAGTCCGTATTTTAACTCTAGTTAAGAGTTGAGTGAGTTAAACCTATCTACTAGTAGGTTATCACGTTGTGTTATATCTAGGCCACTAGAGGAAAAGGGGTTCTAATCTTTTTATGTGAAATTGTTCTATAGATGAGTAGAGTAGCCGAGAAAGATAGGGGGAGAGCACACAAAGAGGATTTTTGCACTGTAGTATCTCACAAGCCATAAGCCTTACATTTTATACTTGTAGCCATTTTTATTTAGAGAAAGAGAGCATAAGAGCGTGACCTTCTAGTTGAGTTTTCTCTCAAAAGGTTTCCCAAGATATATCTTGTGTCAAATGTGGTTTCTGAGTTTTTATTTTATTGTTCTATTTTTCTGCATAAATTTTAATTTTCATGCATACATAATAAACAATAATATGCAGATCTATAAATCTAAAGAGAAGTAAACTAACACACTGTAGATTCCTAATTTTTAAGTATAATTTTACCGTATTTGTTGTGAAAAACTATCTAGTGTAATATCAACAATATTTTACAAATCATATTGATATGAGAGAAGGTTTCTTTGGTTATATTGTGTATATTTGTAAGGAGTCTAGATTGGTGAAGACAAAAGCCATAAAACCTAGTTATGGTCAATGAATATGTGAATAACCATTGTGATCTTGAAGATGAGAGGTTTTCGTAGATGGAAGAATAAGTCGTAGATATAAGTCATAATTTGAATTGTAACATACCCAACCTCTCAAATATTGTTATATGAATGGAGTATTTTATTTTTTAATTTATTTTTCCGCAGAACTTTACTTAAGCTTTCTGACTCATCATTATAGATTCACAAGAGATTTCACTCTACATGCTTACACACACACACATATATCAATCCTTGTCAAATGCAATGTCCTCAGTTCTCCACATCAACCCAACACCTTCAAGCATATCATCCTTATGCCTCCCGGGTGGTTCCCACTCGACACGCCACCCCACTTATCCTCTCCCATAAATTCCTAAGCCAGTTCCTTATTCTCAGTCGGGATATCCCTTTAGATCTTATGAGGATGGGGAGACCGCAAAACCTTCTTCCCATTAGGCCTTGTTAATCAGACTGTTGATTGCTACCACAAACTCCCACATCACCCTCACCTTGGCATCCCAACGCTTTTCTTTCCACTTCTCTTAATACATCGATGGTTGATACATTGAGATCACTGGTCTTGTGGGGCCATGTCCCCACCAATAGGCTTTCAACGTTAATATAGGCCTTGCCACACACCCATCTTACGTCAACCTGCTTATCCCATCGTGATGATTTATAAAGAGAAACCCTTTGTTCACCAATGGGGACCAACCACGTTGACGAATCTCTCCCATGAGGTCGTACCTATGTCATCCCACTAATCACCTCCCGACACTTTTCCTCGCTGCCCCTCTTGCACCTCCGGGTGGGAACTATTGGGCTTACTTGGCAAGTGGGACTTTCCACACCAATCTCATTGTGCTTAGTGTACATGAAGGCCCTCGTAGCTTGACCCCACCAACTCAAGTCTCACTAATGGAATAGCGTCACGACACATGCCATCATGCTTGTCCTATACGAGCACCTTCTTACTCACATCCTCCTTCATTCCTCTAGTTCGTTGTAGTGGATGACATGTCATGGGTCCACCTCCAACCAATTAAAGGACCGTCACGCTTAGGTGTTAGGCAACTCACCCGAGCTAACATCATTCTGCTCCCATCTATGCACAATACAATCCTTCGGGGAAGACATTTCTAGTTTCTACCTCCGACCACGCCATCACTTCTTCATCCAATTGTGTTAAAGGAAAGCGAGGTCATGCCAATGAAGAGTCTCGATGACTAGGGTTCCTATTGGTTAATGGTTATTCTGCCTAAGTTGAACTTATAAGTTCAAGACTCGTGTCCCTACTGCGCCACAACAAGAATGCATTGGAGCTATGCCAAGGTTTGATTAGGGAAACCCTATCAAGCATTGAGCTATGAGTTAGATATGGATTTTGACCGGCATTGCAAGAAATGAATTCAGCTCTTAACCAATTGCTTCTTACTCATTATTTTGAATAGGGATCTTCCACAGGGGTTTGGTAAGCATGATGAATGACATTGTCACTCAGTGGCGGCGATGAACAACGTGATTTCCTAATGTAGCCCATGGTTCTACCCCTCCTAAGTTTGGGTAAAGGCCTCTCCAACAAGATCCCAACCAATCGATATTACTCGTACCAAAGCAGGGGATTTCAGGACATGGCAACATAGGCGCTCTTGTAGCCACACTCTATTGTGGGCCTATAGTGACCTTCTGAAGGCTTCACCTCTCTTGCCACACACCAAGGGTTCTAGACTCCAAGGTCAGCCTACCGTCGACTTTATGGAACTATGAAAAACTGTCCAATACCCAACTAGTGACACTAGGAAGCTAGCGAATACATCGAGGTTATTATTGGTGCAAGGTTGACTGAGCCTGAGTGCAAGGGTTTCAACTATCCTTGTACTTAAAGATAGAGTATGTCTTCGAGTGTTTAAGCAATGCCTCCTGTGTAAAATCATAGGCTTGTAGCTAACTGAATAATTATATGTATGCAACCACAGATGCTCCCAAGTAGGAAGTCTCTCATGTAATCATTTCATAATAATAAAATAGGTCTTTATGCCAAAGATTTCCAAGTTTTTATTCCATATATATGTGGATCCATTACTGCATGTAGCATGTCATGATATCATTAAGGTATTCATGTATATACTATTAACAACACTATTATGTCTTTCATACATAATGGAATTCCAGTGTGTAGGTGTGGCATAATATTTGTTATCAAGTATTTCAATTTACATTATGTTGCATATTATAGGTTATGATGACATTAGAAAACGCTTCACATAACCCATCTTTCTAATATAGAAGCACACACTTGCAATATTCATTTAACAATTGTAATAGTTTCAAACATTCAACACACACACACACACACACACACACACACACACACACACACACACACACACACACACACACATACTGGTCATAACCATAAAAACCATCTCCACATAGAGGTGTGACCACTAGCTTATGAATTATTAACTTCCATTTTCATCCATAGATGAAAATTCTATTTGAATTATAATGCAAAGGAATTCATCACATGTTAAACAAGTACAAAATATTACTTATCTTCTAAATTTGCTAGGAAACTGAGTCTGGGACAAGGAATATCCACCCAACCATAGGTAGCTGCAGCCAAGCTCCCTTGCAGCTATCACTCCCGAGCCAGATTCTAGAGACCAAGGGGCTTGCTTGTAGGATTAAAAACACGAGCTTCCAACCAAAACATGGAATCAAGAGGACCTCCTTCCTCAATCCCACTTGTTGATTACTTCCATCTTCTTCAACACATGGAGTCCACAGGTTCTTGCCTCACCCCAAGTGCATACACAATGATTCACTCCCTTTTAGGGAATTCATAATCCACTATAACAATATTGCAATAATCATAGGTATTCAATCAAGTCTTCCTTCGATGTTGCTTTAGGATTACCCTCTTCCCAAGTTGTCCAAGGTCCTAGATAATGCTATCTAAACCAATAACCTCCATGGGACCCAAGTTGTTATAGGGCTTCAAAGGTTTCATAACAACCCAAAGACTCTAGGGACCCAAGATGTTACATGGCTCTAGATACTTTGTCTAAACTCATATCCTCTAGGGATTCAAGTTGTCATAGGGATTTAGGGATCCTATCTCAACCCACAATCCCTAGGGAACCCCAAAGATGTTACATGGCTCCAAAGGTTAGCCTGTCAACCCATGGCTTTTAGGGAACTCTCACTGCTGAGAGCTCTCAGTAGGGTGATCCCATTATTGCCCCCTCCTTCCCCCAACATTAGTTCGAATGCACTCTCCCATCCCTTTCCTTATTCTACAAGGTTTATTTATCTTGGCTTTCATTTATTGCCTCATGCTTGTTGCTTGCAATGTGAAGTCTCTACTACATGTCTTCTCCTCTTTTCTTGTTACTTATTTTAAGCAATATGGCCTTGTACCTTTATTTTTCTTCCCATTTAATTTAAGAACCAATCCTTTAAAATCATTCACCAACCAACCTTTAATGGATGTCACGACAATGCATATTTCTACACAAGAAAACCTCAATATCCCAAGAAAACAATCCTCCTTCTCAGCTTTGGAATTCATGTCCCTTGACTCAGTCGCATTTTCTTAAATTTTATAACTACAAATATTTACAATGCATTTTATGGGAGAACCATGGGTGGGGCTGTCACAGACCCCTTACTTTTGAGGGAACATCGCGCTTGGTTTTATTTTGACCATATGCAATACCAGAGATAAAACACAATAAAATATTATTTTATGGAGATTTATATACACAACCCTATACAATATTTAGAATTATGTACACATTTTTCTTAACCAACAAACAAAAAAGAATAATTAGCTTTCATGGCATCAACCATTTTCCATATTGCCTCCTCTTGCCCAAAGTTCTTCAATTTCACTGTGACTTTCTCTATGGATCAATTATGAGGCATGAGACTCCTCCATTCTAGAATGCACATTGGCTCTGGCTAGAATTCTCCGTTTAGATCCAAATGTAGCACAAATCAATCATTCACATGATTAGAATCCTATACGTATCTTTTAAGCAAAGAAACATGGAATACATCATGAATTATAACAGATGGAGGTAAAGCCAACCTATAATCCATTGTTCCAATTCTCTCAAGGATCTCAAAAGGCCCACAATACCATTGTGCCAACTTGCCACATGACCCAATATTTAAGGAACTCTTCTTGGGTTTGATCCTCAAATAGACATGTTCCCCAACTTGGAACTCCTTGTGCATCTTATGCTGATATGCATAACCTTTTTTTCATATCCTGTGCCACTTTCAAATTATGTTTTATGAGTTGAACTTTCTCCTCCATTTCCTTGAGCATACGAGGCCCAACAAAGATCCTATTCACTGAATCACTCTAGCTAATAGGAGTGTTGCAACACCTGCCATACAATGCATTGAATGGACTAATATTAATTGATTCTTGGTATCCATTATTGTAAGAAAACTCCACAAGTGGAAGATGCCCCTCCCACTTCTTGGGATAGTGCATCACATACAACCTTATCATGTCCTCAAGGATTTTATTAGTCCTCTCTGTCTGTCCATCTATTTGTAGGTGTTATGTTGTGCTAAATTCCAATTCTGTTCTCAATCCTGTAAACAACTTCAAAAACCATGAATTGAACTTAGCATATTCGTCCAATATAATTTTCTTGGGGATACCATGTAACCTCACAGTTTCCTTTATGAATATTTGTGCAATGTCACTACTAGAGTTAGTGGAACGTATTGCTACAAAATGAGCTACCTTGCTCGACTTATCCACCACCACCATGATTGCATCGTGTTGCTTAGATTTTTTAGGCAATCTTGTGATGAAATCCATAGAAATCACCTCCTATTTCCATTAGATTGCAATAAGCTTGTTGTATTCTTTCACTCATCCTTTACCTGCTAGCATTGTATGCATTTTGCCACAAAATCAACCACTTCCCTCTTCAAATTCAACAAATAATAATGTCTTTTGATGGTTGTAAAGGTCTTTTGATACCGTGGATGACCCGAATATGGCTTAACATGAAACTCTTTCATTATCAACCTCTTTATTTCATCATTGCTAGGTACATACATTTTGTTTTTAAAACCGATTAGGATGTCCTTAGTGAGGTGATATTATTCACCTTCACCTCCTTGCAACACTTTTTCTTTCATCTACTGATATTTTTCATCTTGTTACCCAACACTTTCAACCCTTTCTACCAAGACTGTTTTGTATGAACTCATAATTGCCAAGTGATTTACCTACAATATTCTACTCAAAGCATCAAAAAATTTGTTCTCTTTACCTTTTATGTACTTAATTTCAAAGTCAAATTCACTAAGCATAGCCAACCATCTTACTTTCCTAACATTCAATTTTGGTTGCCCAAACAAATACTCGAGCCCACTATTGTTTGTCATGAGTGTAAATTTTCTACTAAGGAGGTAATGCCTCCACATTTGCAAAGCATAAATAATGGAATCCAACTCTAAATCATTGGTTACATAATTCACCTCATGTTCATTTAACTTCCTAGATGCATAAAATAATACTTCCCTTCCTGTATTGGAACTTGTTTACGGTGTTGGACCCACCAACATTCAAGGATCTCCCTAGTATGACGTCCCAACTAGACCTCACATTGTTTGGCATTAGTGTCCCATCCGGTTTGATGGCCTGGTTGCCATTATCATAGATATTTTCCTTAGCTCTTGATGTTCAGTGCTGAGAGTGTTATGCTTGTAACTTCAAGAAAGCGAGGTGAGTGTGCTTGTTGAGTGCTTAATGTAACTTTGTGTCTGGGTTCTCTTACTGTAAAAAAGGGGAAGGTGAAGTGAGCTTCTTGATGAGAGGGAATAGTCCCAACCCATGAAGAAGAACACGTGAACAACAAAACGGGTATGTCAAGCATCCAGCGGAATAGTCCACAACAGATGCATTAGTCGTGAAAACCAAAGTTCAAGGAAAAACACATACACCATCCAACGGAATATTCCACACGGGTGTGACGGTTGTTAAAACCAAGAAAACACAAGTATGGTCTATCTAATGTTTGGCAGAGTAGTCCACATGGTCGGGACTAAAGTGATAAGCAATACAAGACATGCTCAACAATATGAGTACTAAAATAACTAAAGTAGTTCAACTATCTTAGTATAAGCTAAGAAAACACATATTACAAATGTTTAAAGAATACTCGTACAAACATATACAAAACATGTGTGAAAACATGGTGGCTTGAGACAAGTTTCTGAATTAAGAAAAAGATGCAAGACACATCCATACACCATACATCACTAGTCCCAATAGTGGGATGTTGGAGCCATTGCTCACTCCTTAGAGAACAAACTACAAATTCTCAAGACTATGCGGGAAGAGCCAAGGTGAAAAGTCCTTTGCTCATACAATGATGGGGTATATATAGCCAGGGGGGGTAACTAACCATTGTGAGTCTTTGAATTCCCTCATGACTATTTGAATGCCTATGAATTTTTGACTTTACATGACTCTTTAACTTCATAATTGGATCTCTTAGAATTCCACTTTACATTACATTGATTACAACAAGTATGGCCCATAGTAGTGATATGGCCAAGACAACTCATGACATAATTTGACATGAAACTCTAACATGGACTAGCTGATTGTTGTGTCCGTGTCGAGCTGTTGTGTTGTTGAGTGATGGTATGCTCTTGGTGTAGCATATCTTTACCTCCACATGGAAAAGTTCGTGGGGTCTTCTATGGTCTTGGTATTTACTTGAAGGTTCATGCGTATGTGTCCCTTTTGTTCACTGCTCGATGTGCTTCGTGCATTCATTCGATGTGAGCAAGTCTTCTAGCATGCACCTCTTCAACCATCCCGTTCGTTGTCGCACCATGTTTCATTGATGTACTTGTTCTTGTAATCACTCATGACGAGACAACATCAAATCCATAAATCTCCTAGTCTAACATGATGCATTTTTTTTTGTTTTGTTGCAAGTGACTGAGAGAGGCACAAGGAACTGAAAATGCACAGAGCACAACTCAAGCCAAGGCATGAGGCTCCAGAGCACTGTCGGGAAAAAATGTGCAGATGTCACTAGGAGGCAGATTTGCATAATCGGGGACAACAATGACAACTACGGGGAAAATCCTAGCTTGGAGGCAAAATTGTGCAGTTTCCGAAAGGAATACTAGGGAGGGTGTGAGGGAACTTCTATGTTAATCTATGCAATTTTCAAGGGGAGCACTGGGCAAGTCATCCAGTTAGGACCTGCGCAGTTTCTTTGAGGAAGACAAAGAGGGCAACAGGAGGCACTAGCAGAAAAATATGTGCATTTTTCTAGAGGACATGATTGGGATGCAAGAATTTCTGATCAAATTTTCGCAATTTTGGGAGACAGTCTGGGCCTGGACATAACTGCACAATTTCTGGGTTGATTGCACAATGAGGTAGAAGGGCAAGTGATAGAGAAATCTATACAATTTTCTAAGGGAAAAGTAGGCAGAAAAGTAGGGAAGCTTTCCTGTCAGATCTGCGCAATATCTCGAGACAGTGCAGTGGTAGACAAAGGAGGCCATGTCCCACATGTCTGTGTAGTTTCTGTAGGCAGTGCAGGGAAGCCAGGCTGGACAAGTTCTGTGCAGTCACTGAGATCGAGGACCAGTTGAAGGAGGGTTGTCTAGTCGACAGATTTTTCACGAAAATGACTAAGTGTGAAAGAAAGTGTACTTGTGCATACATGACAATGGGATCACACACTTAGCATGAATCGATGACAAGAAACCTCAAACCAACAAGACAAACATGTGCTCAATGAGACTGACTCAAAGGTTAAGAACGACAAGCACGAAAGTTAAGATATATCTTTTAACAATTGTGACAAAATTTGCGCGGCCGTGTTTACACCTTTGTATGTGAGTGCGATCGATTTCAACAGAATGAAAACAACTCATGCAAACAAGGACAAACCTTCAAAATTGCGAGAACAATCTCGCAAGAAATACATAACAATCAACATGCCAAGAGACGACCGATGGTCAATCAAGAAAAAGAGTGTGAAGATTCAACAAGAGCTCATGGGATGAGCTTGAGTGTTTGCAACCATCAAGTGGAAAACCATGGAAGGATTCAAAATTTGGATGTAGGCCAAAATTTTGGAGGGTGTTGTAGCCGCTAGAACACTTGGCGACACACTGGTTGAATACTAGCTTCTTTGTTTCAATTCATTTTCAACACAGGGCCTTAGCCTTTCAGGGAGAATTAATTCATTGTGTAGGTTACTTTGGCTTCCCCACTTACCCATGGGCAGACATTGTTCACCTTGTACCAACTCAGTGAAACAAAACAAAATTTTCAGCTAGATCACATTGTTTCAAAAATGGGAAGGGTATTTTGGTTTGTGAGCTTAAGATTTGCAGAGTATAAGCTTTCATCTCTGGTGTTGCTCTACTACCAGTAGGCCTAGATAGTACCCCTTCGGAGTCATGCAAGAACACAAGCATTGCTCCACTTCCAACGAACCTGGTTAGTACCTCGGTAGAGTTGCCTACTTCACCTCTTTACGCACAAAGCCTTTCTCTTCTTTCACCTTTGTATTTTTTAAAAGAGGATTGTGCATAGGTAGTTATTTATTTTTTGGGTGGAAGAGGGATCCTAACATATTGAGAGAAAAATAGGTCGTTCCTTTAGAGAAGCATGTAAGAACTCTGATTTAGGTTTTCTCATTTAGATTTTTTCCCTTCTACATTTCTACTAGTTGGATTAAAATTGAACACATAGAGCAGAAAACTGAGTACAGGCATGAGGTTTCCCAGTTTGGACACAGGTTCATGGTTTGACTAGAGCTTCCCTTACATACAGATTATATTTTCCATCATGGCTTCATTGGCCAAAATTTACAACCAAGCACAAAGAAGATGGACACAGGACTGGCTAAGTGTTGTAGTGTCACAAGACTCTTTAAACTCAGCCACATACTTATTCAAAAGCCAGAACACAATATAGGACAACAATTATTTACAAAACAAAATTGACAAGACAATCAAAACAAAGAAAATAAAAACAAAGAAAAATAAGAAAAGTAAAAAACAAAACAAAAATGAGCATGCTATGTACATAGGTGGAGCACAGCCCTAGGTCATTGAAAATAACACTTTAAATCTTGGCCATCAACATGAAGGTTGTCAATCCTCTCATCAAGTGATTTAAAGAGATATGTGTGTTGGTCATGTTTTTCATGAACTGTGTATGGACCAATTCATAGGGACTGGAACTTTGTATGTTTTCCTTTGTCTCCGTGGGGTTGATCCCACTTCAATACTAAGTCACCCACAATAAAGTTAGCATTCCATGTAGAATTTTGATCGAACAATTTGTTGATAAGATTATGGTGGAGTGAATTTTTTTCTTTTTCTTTCATCTGTTCTTCTTGTAAGTTGTGTAATGTGTCCATCCTATGCTGAACCAATAGACACGACTTGCTTAATGGTTCTTGGGGTAGCTGGAGAGTAGGAAAGTAGATATTGGGTGGAAGGATGGCTTCTTTTCCATATACAAAGGAGTATGGAGATGTGTTCAGAGATGGCTTGTTTGTAACTTGGTTATCCCAAAGTGCATTCACCAGAGTAGAATACCAGTTTCATTGCTCAGAGTCGATCTTTTTGATAATGCGAATGAGATTCTTGTTTGTCGATTCGACAAGATCATTTCCCTTTGGGTAGTAGTTAGCTTAATATTTAGGCACAATACCATATTTCAATGAAAAATCAGACAATTTCAATGAAGATAAGTAAGTTGCATTCTAAAAAATAAGTGATATAGGAATTCTAAATCTTGAGATGATGTTTTGTTGAAGGAAGCTGATGACTTCTTGGTCGTTCACTTGTTTGAGTGAAACTGCTTCCATCCACCACGTGAAGTAATATGTAGTAGTAATATTGTAGCGGTGCTACTTTGATGAATGTGGGAATATTTCCCCAACAATTTCTAAGCCTCAATGTTGGAATGGTTCATCCATTGCAACAAGTTTCAAACCTTCGAGTTCTGTCGGTGCATCGTTGACCGATAGGGCATTTGCGGGCATAAGCATGTGCATCTTTAAACAACATGGGCCAGTGGAAACAGACTCTCATGACCTTGTGCATAGTTATGTTATTCGCAAAGTGACCTCTGACTCATTCGTCATGCATGTCACGTAATACTCTCTCTGAATCTTGTTCCTCTAGGTACTTGAAAAAAATTCCATTGTTGTGCTTTTTGTAAAGCACTCCATGCACCAACTAGTAAGCTAAGGGTTTGAGGCGAAGTGCCCACTTCTGTCGCATGGAAAAGTGAGAGGGAATGGTGTCATGCTTAAGGTATTGGTGCACTGCTTTGTACCAAGAGTTTCCATGTGAAGTGGGTGGTGCTCTATCTATATTGTACATGTCGATTTCTTACCCCCCAACTGACAAGCTCTTCTTCTTCCTCTTGTGCGTGTACTTCTTCTGCTGCAAGTCCGCAGAGACCATGACCCTTGACAATGTGACATGGCTTGATATCAAGATCATATTATTGTAGTCCTATCATATAGTTCACATGTATTTCACCCAAATCTTGTTGAACAAGAAACACTCTGACTGCTGGGTGTGACACAAAGACTATGCAACGAATTTTTAGTAGGTAGGGTCTAAAGTGTTTCACCACCTTGTATAAAACATATGCTTTTTTATCCACAATAGGATGGTTGATCTTAGGTCCTTTCATGCTTGTGATCATGAAGGAGATGGGACGTTCATTGTTCATCTCATCCTTATGTGTGAGCATTGCAACAAGTGAGTTGTGAGAAGAGAATATATAAATCAAGAAATATTTTCTAAAAATTGGGATGTACAACATAGGTGCATTTGTTATTTCCTACTTGATACAGGCAAATGTATCCTTTTCCTTCTTCACCTAGCTATAAACTACATCCTTCTTGATCATGTCTTGGATAGGTTTGACAATCTGCACATAATCTAAGATGAACTTTTGGAGGAAGTTGATCTTCCCTAAGAAGGTCTGCATAGATTTCTTGTTCACTGGGTGAAGGATCCACATGATATTTTGAAATCAGTCAAGATCAAACTTGATCCCACTCTTGGTGATGATATTCCCAAGGAGGTTCCCCCCCGACATGGCAAATACACTCTTCTTGGGATTCAAGGATATCCCATACTTTCGACATCGCTCAAATATATTCTTAACATGGCATAGGTGGTCTAATCATTTTCTATAAAACACTGCCACATCATCAAGGTAGACCACCATGCTCTTTTTGATGATCCCATGGAAGGTAATGTCCATAGTGCGCTGAAAAGTTGCGCCTGCATTTACCAGCCCAAATGGCATTCTTCAGTAAGTAAACATAGCCCACTTGGTATGGAATGTAGTCTTAAGTCTATTAGGTTCTGCTACAAGAACCTGGTTATATCCAGAAAATCCATCAAGGAGAGAGAACATTTAAGCTCCAGATACCATCTACAAGATGTGCTCCATAAATGAAATAGGGTAGTTGTCTTTGTCCAAGGCCCGATTCAGATTTCAGAAATCTATGCATAGGTGGATTTACCCAAATTTCTTTCTTACAGGAACTAATTTTGAAACCCAAGTAGAATGAATAACCTTGTATATGATCCGAGCATCCAACAACTTAGTCAATTCTTTCTGTATGAGGGGTTCAAGTGACAGATGGACTTTTCTGAGTTTCTGTTGAAATGAATTGAACCCTTCTTTGATTAGAATGATGTGTTAGATTATTCATGTGTCATATGTTTTCAAGTCATCGTATGTCCACGCGAATACCACTGTACTATCTGGACAAGTGGACAAAAGGCTTGTTTCTCTTCTGGTGTGCAACACGTACCGAGATTTAGGAACTTCAAATCTCTTTATGTTCCCAAGTTAATATGTTCTTGCATCAGTGTGGAATTGTGGATTTTGGTATTCCTAGGTCCTTTGAAGTGGTTCTTCAAGTCATAGAGCTTCTTAAGTGAAACCACACCCTTGGGGATGAGGTTTCCTTTGCCATCATTAGTTGTGTCTTGCAGAGACTACTCATGCACATATTCATCTATCCCTGCATATTTGGAGCTGTCAGCATTGGCCATGAAATGCAGTATCTATTCACCATCATCAAAAACACGCAAATTAGTGATGTTGTCAGGGATAGATCATTTATACAAAATTTCAACAGTAAATATATCCCTAAGCAATGTCATCCTAGCAGGTGCATTTTCTAGAGCATCTGCAGTTGCATTGCACATTCTTGGTACAAATATGATATTAAAATCTTTGAAATTAGAAAGAAGCCGCCATACCTCTTTTCGATAACTGTTAAGATGAGGTGAGACAAAGTGTATGGTGTTAAATACCTTCCATACCACAATCTCTAAATCACCTGCCACTTTCAACATAGAAATGTTGAGGCTGAGAGCTTTGTTCAAACACCCAAGATGAGTGCTTCATATTCAGTAGTGTTGTTTGTGCACTCAAACTCCAAGCGGCTTAATACTAAGTGTTTCCTTTTCCTTGGGTTGATCAAAACAAACCTAGCTCTAGAGCCATTCTATGTTTTGGATCCATCAAAATAAAAGGTCCACAAGTCATTTGTGCAAGGACCACCTGCCACATTAGTACTACTAATACTACTGATACTATTGTTACAAAGTACTGTACAAGTTTCATTTTCACCAGTTGGGAAAGGAAGGAGACCCAATAGTGTATCTGGTGGGATGGGGCTTGGCTATGCAAGCTAACACTCCAGTTGCATTTCCAGAAAGCAATTCCCGAACAGAAGTTCTGTGAAAGCCAATGGTTCATTTTGACCATTCAAGGGAGTGACAATGTGTTTCATGTATCTCTCTGACAACACTCAAATATGATTGTTTTTGCCCTAGTATGGAAGCCATAAATGTGACTAGTTCGTAGAAAAATATCCTTACAGCTTCCTGGACTAGTCTCTGTTGAGAAATAAGCCATATGCTTCTGGTATGTCCACGATCACAATGTTGATGCACTAGTGAACGTGTCTATCGAATGATAACTAGATGATCACATCCCAGAGTTCACCATTGGCTCATACACATTTTCGGTCGATTTAGATGATCTGTATGGCTATACTGATCCATTTCGCATTGATCTATTTAGAAATGGAGAGTGGCATGACATTGATTGTTGCACCAGAGTCAACCAAACAATTTTGGACATTGAAGTTGAACATTTCGAATGATAAAAAAACTGGCCGTGAGAGAAAGTTTGCTTCTTCCATGTGAAGTGTGTTGAGTACAAATGCGAGTGATCCAGGAGAATTACTTGGTACCTTGCTAGAAGAGGTAACATTGTATGTGGAGGTTTTCCCCAGTGCACACAAAATAATATCCTGCTGACCTGTGAGTTTGCTAAGCTCTTACAAAGAGATTTTCGAATGGGTCTTCTTCATGTCTTCAACAATATTGTAATCCAAAGCGGGAAGACTCACCAAGTTTTCTGGGGGAAGACTTATGTTTGTACTATTCAGTGGAGTGTTTTGAAGTGTGTTTCTCATGGACGTATCTTTTGTTGTAGCTGTCTTCTCGGACTTACTTTGTGTTTTCTGTGTTGAGGATGCTAGTGGATCAAAATTTTTGAGCATTTTATTCAATTTCTCTTTCAGTATATCAATCACAATAAGAGCTCCTTGACTTCTCAAGTTGTATTGACTATTCTATTTTGGAGGCTCCTTCTTGGTGGTTGTTTTCTTCTGTGCAACATTTAGAAATTGGCACATGTTAACCACATGCCCATAACTTGGAGCTTCATCATATGCAACACCCTCTTCATCATCTTCATCTTCCAATTGGACCTACTCACTGGCATTCAAATGATTGTTCATCCTTGAAGCCGTGGAGCCTATAACTCAGTTCCAATATGCGCAAGTCTTCATTGAATGTCGTGCTTGGTGTTGGGTGTGGAGCCTGATTATCTTCTGTATTCAAAGGTCTCAGTTGGATGTATACCCTAGGAAGATTGTACACCCCTCCACACGGGGGGGGGGGGCTTGTCCCCTCGTGAGGGTTTGGGGGGTGTGGGGGCCAGCGGTCCCCCAGCAAGGGTTAGGGGGCAACACTCCCGAAGCTAAAAATATATGTAAAATTGCCTTGTAAAAGTCTAGTAATTTCTAGTCAATTTGGGCCGTTCATTAGGCAGATGATCTGACGGTGGAAGTTATGTTTAGTTTAGAGTTTTTTTCCCTAGAAGGAAACCCCTCACTATATATGAGGGAATTGTATTGCATCTATGTATCTTTGTATTCTGAATGAGGATGAGAGAGGAGATTGAGAGTGAAGAGGGTGTTACAACAGATCTACTATAGGTAGTATCTCTTCAATTTGCTGGATAATATAAAAGGAAGGACTGACCATTTCTCTGTGGACGTAGCCCAAACTGGGTGAACCACAAATATCTCTGTCTCTCTTATTTTATGCATTTTCTGTGTTTATATTTCTGCAATATTTTATGCATTCCATTGCTATGTAATATATAATTTTCTAACACTTGGTGGAACTCACAAAAGCTATCCTTCACAATCAGGGCAATTTGGAACATAACATTTGAAATCTACGCAAATTTGGTCAGTTGGCTATTGTTGCTACCTAATGTCACATTCTTCATATGCACCAAACTAAAAGGTCTTCTACTCACTGTTGTCTCAATTGTCCGTTGCTTGAGTTTTTCTACTTCATTTGTCAAGGAATGAGGATATGAGTAAGGGTCTTAATTTCAATTGTTTCCTTTTCATTTACCTTACCCATAGTAGCTAGAGACCTCTTTCTTGCGTCTTTGGAGTCCTTCAATAGTTCATCATCTACAGTGACTCCAATTGCGCATAGGTCTTTCTCCACATCAATTGCTTCTTGGCTATTTTTGGAAAATGTTGGTTTCACAGCTTGCTTGATGAACTATGCAATGCTGGTTAAAAATGCAGATGTGTAGTAGTCGAATGTGATGGAGTCATGAGGTCTAGTGTCTGAAGTGAACTTGTTCAGGATACGGTTAAACCTCTTGTTAAAATATTTCACTTTCTCTTTCTGCTCCATCTTAAGATTACCTAATTGTTTCAACACCATGGTGGGGGTTTTGTCATCAACAAATTTCTAGAGGAAAATTCTCTTGAACATTCCCTAGTTCTGAATGGAGTTGACAGGATGGCTCTGGTACCATACAACTGCTCTGCCATCCAAGGTACATGGAAACAATCTACATGCAACATCATCACAATGCAACTCGAGTGTCTGTAGATGTAGGTAGAACATGTCTAGGTGGTCTTCTACCTTCATTTCTATGTCAGGGTCATACTTTGTTAATAGCTTCTCTACATGTGTTGTCATCTTGTGCAAGGCACCTCAGAGTGTCAATGGGACCTGTGTCATCCATTCCATATTTTGATCAGCCATATTATCTTCTTCTTCATACTCATCCTCTTCCTTTGAATTAGACGGTTGAACCTCCAAATCTATTGGTTTATCTCCACGTATACCTCTTGCACTACCTTCCCCACCACTACCTCTGTTGGAACTTGAGACCAAGAGTGTGTTGTTAACTTCTTCCCCTTGTAGGAATACATGATTTTTCTCTTTTTTATTAACAACTTCTACCAGCTCTTCAAGAGTGGCGAGGATTACTTCTTCAACAAATGAGACTACCACTCTTGTGGGTGTGGTCTTTTTCTTTCTCTGTAAAGAGGGAAGATTGTGTACTCTAGGAATCAATCCAACAACTTTGGAAAACTAAAAGGTGATGGGAAGGACAATGCAAAGGTGATGATATGAAATTTCTTATTCAGGTTTGGGAGGTGAGGAGTGACCAACTTCAAAGTTGTGCGTGGCAGAGAGGGAGTTCATGTTACTACCTTGACCAAATGATGGATACGTGGGGTTGAGAGGACATTCAGCCATAAACTACTAGTGACCCTCCTTCTAGCGCCATAAATGTTGAAAGTGTTAGACCCTCCAACATTCAAGGTATCTCACCAGTATAAAGTCTTAACTAGACCTCACAATGTTTGGTGTAGGAGTCTCATCTGGTACAATGGCTCAGGTTCCATTATCTTAGATATTTGCCTTCGTTGTTGTTGTTCAGCACATGAGAGTGTTATGCTTGTAACTTCAACAAAGAGAGGTGAGTGTGCCTAGTGAGTTCTTAATGTAAGTCTTTGTCCATGTTCTCTTACTGTTAAAAAGGGGAAGGTGAAGTGAGCCTCTTGATCAAAGGGAATAGTCCCAACCCAGGAAGAAACACACACAAAGAACAGAAACGATCTTTCCAACATCTAGTGGAATAGTCCACAGTGGATGTGATAGTCGTGAAAACCAAAGTTTAAGGGAAAGCATGTGCACCGTCCAGTGGGACAGTCCACATGGAGGTGACGGTCATTAAAACCAAGAGAACACATAGATGGTCTTTCTAATATCCTGCGGAGTAGTCTACATGGACGGGATAATAGTGATAAGGAATACATCACATATTCAACAATATGAGTACTAAAGTAGCCAACGTAGCTCACCTATATTCGTACAGGTTAATCAAACATGTATTACAAATGTTTAAAGAATAGTCCTACAAAGAGATACAAAACATGCATGAAAATGTCTTGGCCTGAGACATGCTTCTCAATTAAGCAAAAGATCTAAGACACATCCGTACACCATACATCACTAATCCCAGTACTGGGAAATTAGAGACACTACTCACTCCTCAAAGAACAGACTACAAACTGTTAAGGATATGCAGGAGGAGCCAAGGTGAAAAGTCCTTTGCTCATACAATGAAGGGGTATATATAGCGAAGGTGGGATAACTAACCCCAGTGACTCTTCGAATTCCCTCATGACTATTTGACTTTCGATGAATTTTTGAATTTACATGACTTTTCAACTTCATATGTGGGTCTCTTGGACTTCCTCTTTACATTACCTTGATTAGAACAAGTATGGCCCATAGTAGTGATGTGGCCGAGAAAACTCATGACACAAATTGACATGACACTGCTGACATGTACTTGCTGAATGTGGTGTCCATGTCGAGCTATTGTGCTGCTGAGTGATGGTATGCTCTCAATGTAACATGTCTTTACCTCTACATGGAAAAGTGGATAGGGTCTTCGATGGTATTGGTCTTTGCTTGATAGTGCATGTGTATGTGGCCTTTTCGCTTGTTGCTTGATGTCCTTTGTGTGTTCATTCAAATGTGAGCAAGTCTTCTGGCATCTGCCTCTTTTGCATCTTGTTTTTCATTGTATCATGTTTCATCGATATACCTATTCCTGTAATCACTCATGATGAGATGACATCAAGTCCAGAAATATCCTAGTTTAACATGATGCATTATTTTTCGTTTCGGTGCAATATACTGGGAGACTAACAAGGCATTGAAACTGCACAAAGCACAACTCAGGTCGGGATGTGAGGATCTGGAGCGCTATCGAGAAGCAATGTGCATATGTCATTGGGAAGAATATTTGTGCAATCTATGATAACAATGACAAATGCAAGGAAAATCTCAGTTGGGAGGCAGAATTGTGCAGTTTTCGAGAGGCAGACCATGTAGGGTGTCGAGGAACTAAGCATTAATCTATGTAATTATCAAGGGGAGCACTAGGAAGGTCATCTAGGTGGGATATATGTAGTTTTTTTGGGAAAGACAAAGTGGAAAAAAGGAGGCACTGGCACAAAATTATGCGTAGTTTTCAAGAGGAGGATAGGATCGGGCTGCAGGAGCTGATGATCAACATTGCACAATTTTGGGAGACAATCCAGGCCTGGACATAACTGCACAATTTTTGGGTTGATTACAGAGTGGGGAAGAAGGGTAGGTGACATACAAATCTCCACAATTTTTTGAGGGAGAATATAGCAGGTGAGCAAGGAAGCTTACCTGTCAAATCTGCGCAATTTCTTGGGACAATGTAGTGACAAGCAGCGGAGGCCTATCCCACATGTCTATGAAAAATCTGTAAGTAGTGCAGGGAAGCTAGGATGGACAAGTTTTGGGTAGTTTTGGAGGTCGTTGCAACCCCAGGTCACAAATCAAGTCATTTTTTCTGGTTGACCAGTGGAAGGCTTGATGGTAGATCTTTCAAGAAGCGAAAACTGGATTAGGTTATGGGACAACTTCTGTGCAATTCTGGGAGATAGTTAGCTGGTTCATTTCAAAAATTGTGTAGTGCAGGTTGGTTAGAGGACAACCTAAGGCTCTGCATAGTTCTAGGCAATAGTGCAAGGTTACTGAGATTAGGGTTCGATTGAAGGAGGGTTGTCTAGTCGATAGATTTTCAGGAAAATGACTAAGTCCGAAAGTAAGTGTACTTGTGCATACATGAGAATGTGATCACACACCTAGCATGACTCGATGAAAAGAAGCCTCAAACCAATAAGACAAACATGTGCTCAATGAGATTGACTCAAAGGTTAAAAGCGACAAGTGCTACTGTCAAGATATGTCTTTGAATTACCATGACGACATTTGCGTGACAATGTTTACACCTTTGTGTGTGAGTGAAAATGATGTCAACAGAGCTAAAACAACTCATGCACACAAATAAAAACCTTCAAAATCGCCAGAACAAACTCGTAAGCAAGACATAGCAATCAACATGCCAAGAGACAACTGGTGGTCAACCAAGCAGAAGGGTTTGAAGATTTGACAAGATCTCATGGGATGAGCCCGAGTGTTTGGAACCATCAAGTGGAAAAACCAAGGAAGTTTCCGAAATTGGTTTCCGAAATTGGGTTATAGGCCAAAATTTGGAGGGTGTGCAACCGCTACGATAGGACTCCACTAAGCCCTTCCTTGCAGGCATCTATTCACACCACAAAATCCTTATCAGGATCTACAATTCTCAACACTGGTGCATTGGCAAGAAACTACTTAAATGACTCAAATCTTTCTGCACATTGAGGTCATGACACAAATTTATTTCGATTTCTCTACAAAGTTATGATGGGATGACCTATCTTGGAGAAATTCATTATAGATATCCTATAATATCCTGCCAATTCCATGAATGATCTAAGTTCATCCACATTCTTTGGATTTGACCACTCCATTATGGCTTTGATCTTTTTAGGATCTACTGATATCCCTTGCTTGGAGACAATATGCCCTAAATAATGTATTTGTGCTTGGAATAAATTAGACTTGCTAAGATTTGCATAGGGCTTTTGGTCCCTCGAAAGTTGTAACATTGCAGTCAAATTCCTAACATTCTCCTCCTCTCTCTTGAAGTACACTAGTATGTCATCAATAAACAAATGTCAAATTTATCCAAATTTGGACGAAACACACTGCTCATTTGGCACATGAATGTGGCAAGGGAATTAGTAATCCCAAAAGGTACCACTACGAATTCATAGTACCCATATCTTGTCTTGAAGGAAACTTTATGAATTTCCTCCTCCTTGATTCTTACTTGATGATATCCTCACCTCAAGTCAATCTTGGAGAAAACTTATGCTTCCCTTAGTCGATCAAAGAGGTTATCAATCCTTGGCAAATGGAACCTATTCTTAATGGTCACCTTATTCATTTTTCTATAATCAATGCATAATCTAAGGCTTCCATCCTTCTTCTTCACAATCAATATAGGTTCTCCCCATGGGGACACTTAGCCTTATGTATCCTTTGTCAAACATTTCTTTTAGTCACAATTTCAGCTTGACCAACTTTAGAGTGCTCATCCTATATGGTTCCTTGGATGTTGGTGCTACTCCAGGTACCATCTCAATAGATAAATATATTATCTCTATGAGGAGGTAATATGGGAACCTCCACTCGGAAGGCGTTTGCGAATTTCTGCAAAACAGGGTACTTCTTTAGTATCTCAACTTCCTTGTCTTACCTTTCCACTATCGACTTTCTCATCCTTATAAACTTACACTGTGAACAACGTGCATCCTTTTCTGTAGCTTTTTTTTTGGCTTTCATAACAGTGATCAACCTTATTGAAATGGGATTTTTCCACCCCAAAAAACCCTTCTTACTCCTTTCTCATCTAGCCCTCAATTGTTTTTCCATAGAGATCTACCTTAGTTATGTGTAAATATAACTAATCCATCCTTACCAGTATGCCATACACATCCAATGACAATACGTTCAGGTGGGATTTCGTGGGCATGCTGCTAAACTCAAATACATGGGAACTTATCCACTGGCTTATTTTCCTTTTTGTATCAGTTGCCAACTAAACCAACCAAGGTTCTTCATGCAATTCCTAGGATCATTTTTATTTCTCAACTGTCTCTAGACTGACATAGCTATAGTTTGAACCTAGATCAATTAAAATATTAACTATTGGTCATGTAACTTACCTTCCAGATCAATGATGGATTCCTCATGATGTTCTTGACAACTATCCACTACTCCATAGATTCTTGGCATACTTTGAGCCACCTCACCCATGGTGCAAGCTTCTTGAGAATTATAAATATTTTGTCCAACATTATATTGATGTTTGCAGTCCCTTCTTCTGTGGTTTTCACCATAAGTCCAACATTTGAGTGGCTCTTAGCCTTCATACTTGTGTTTCCCTTCTGCTTGCTATTACACTTATTTCTTAAAAACCACATTGGGTTTTTGATGAGGTTGTCTTACATGAGTTCGTTGTTTACTTTCTCTCCTTTTTGAGATTTTCTTGGGCCATATTTTCTTATGCCCAACATTGTTCTTGTCTTTCCAATTACTCTTGATATCTAGCTTGCTTTTCTCATTCTCATTGCAGTGCTTTAGCTTCTTGATAGCATATTTCAGAGTTTTACGCTCCAACAGTTTAATTTTATCTCAGAATTCCATTAGCAATCCACTATCAAATCTCTAAATTTTGAATTTTTTCATCCTTGAGATATGGTACATACCTTAGTAGTTCTAAAAACTTGGTGACATACTCATCATTTGATAGTTGCCTCATCTTGAATTCATAGAAATCTTTTGCTTTACTATCATAGTAACATTTGGATAGGTATTTCTCCCTAAAGAGATTTTTGAACTCATCCCAAGTCAAGCTATGTTCAACAATGTTCTTGACTTTTTTCAAATCCTCCCACCATATATCAATGTTTTCTTTTAAGTTATAGGTGGAAATCCTGGATTTCATATTTTTAGAATAATTTTGGACTCTGAAAAACTTATTCATACCGAATAACCAAGCTTTTGCATCATCTAACTTCTTCACTTCCCCATCAAATATGGGTGGCTTAACGTTCTTTTCTTCAAGCATGTATTATTTTCCCTTACTTCTATAATGGTGGCGGTGGTGATGATGAGGGTGATGGTGAGGCCTTCTGGCAGTAGAGCTAGATGGTATGCCAATATGATGCATGTGGGTATTATTCCATCATCTTAGTGTGATGGTCGATGCATCACCCTTCATAGTATCCTAACTTTTAGATATATGCATCTTCTTGGACTCACTACCATTTGTTCCATTTGTCTTCTCCTTAGATTCATAAAGTATCTTTCAGTCTATCTAAATAACCCTCATCTCATACTGCCTTTGTCTCTACAAATTCAAGATACTTTGAAGAATCACTACATTTATTTCATCTTGGTTTTCTTGGGTTTGTACCAATCTCTCATTATCTGCTTTGAAACTCCTACTGCGACTCTTAGGCTTCTCAAGGTATCCATCCAATTTGGAGAGTGATTCCCTCCCACTTGATCCACTGATCTTTCTTATTCATTAGCTTTGACCAATTTACTTCCATGTTATGATTGATCAGGTTGGACTCAACCATTTTGGTCCTCATTACTGTCTTATCTCTATCTTAGGCTGCTTTCGATGTGCTGTAAATCACACCCATTTTTAGACGTTTCATAATAAATAAATAAATACAAAATCATGACCATGAACTTGCATTCATGGTACTGCCATGAAAATATCTACTATGAAAAAACAACCATGTTAGTGTGCACATGATAACTAATATTCCACATACATCAATCATTGTCAAACAACATCCACTACTAACTCATAATTAATAAATTGGTAAACATTATGCCAACTTTCCTTCTCTTGCAGAAACATTGTGATGGGCTATTTGCAATAAGCCACCTTCCGTAGCACATGGTTACAAGCAAAGCAACAAATTATTAAACACGTAATATAGGTATACAAAGTCCACAACCATTTAAATTTTGAACACTGTGGTAATTGAGTCATGAGAATAGAATATGTCATTGTTTTCAAGTGCTAGGGTAATTATGGAATCATTATGTTAGTTTGGGCCTGCCGTTAGTTCATTTAAATCAACTTTTAACACCTAAACAATCTGTTTTGATAATTATAAAAATAATCACATGTTCGTGATAAAGCCCATCCAGTCCAAGTGTTAAAATTGGAAGCTTTGATACCACCTATAACATACCCAACTCCTCAAATAATATTAGAGGAATGGGGCGAAATTATATTTTTTTTTTCCACTGAAATTTACTTAGGCTTTTCAGATCAACATTAGAGCCTCACCACTAGAGCTTTCACTTTGCATGCTTACACACATACAAGTATAGATATATGTCAGTTCACCCCAGTTAATCATCCTTGTTGATCCCATTGATGCATAATAAAATCCTTTGGGGAATACCTTCCAAGTTTCTCCCTTTGATCATATCATGACTTATTCATCTAATCGTGTTAAAGGAAAAATCAGGTCACACCAATTAAGAGTCTCAATGACCAAGGTTCCTCCTAGTTAACAATTAAGTTTTCCTAAGTTGAACTTATAATTTCAAGGTTCGGTCCCTCTTGCGCTACAACAAGCTTTCACTGGAGCCCTTCCATGGCCTAACTAGGGTAACTCTATCAACCTTTGACCTATGAGCCTAATTTGGATTTCAATCAGGATTATAATAACTCACTTCATGTCCTCATCAATCTCTTCTCATTGGTTATTCCAATTAGGTCTCTACCACAAGGGTTTGGTAAGCATAGTGAATGAAATCATCGCTCAACAATGGTGATGATGAAAATGGTTTTCTAACACACCCCACGTTGCCACCCCTCCTAAGCTTGGGTGAAGGCCTCTACAACGTGTTCCTGGATGTTCGATTGTCCCTGTATTAAAGCAGGAGATTTCACTGCATGCTGGCTTAGGCACTCCTACATCCACACTCTTTTGTGGGCATACAATGACCTTCTAAAGGGCTTCACCTCTATTTTGACACACCAAGGGTTCCAAAGTCTAAGGTTGACCTACCGTCGACTCTATGACATTATTTAGAACTATCTAGTGCATAACTAGTGACACTAGGATGCTAATTATGCAAGACTGACAAAGCCTTGATGCAAACGATTTAACTATAATTGTACTTAAAGATAGAATAATCTTCTATTGTTTAAAAAAATTACTCATTTGTAAAATCATAGGCTTGTAGCTAATAATTATATGTCTGCAACCACAAACCCTACCAAGAAGGTAGTCTCTCGTGTAACCATTTCATAATAATAGAAGGGGCCTGTATGACCAAGGTTTCCAAGTTTTTATTCCAGATACTTGTGGATCCATTACTACTTGTAAGATGTCATGATGTCCTTAAGTATTTCACATATATACTATTAGCATCATTGTTATGTGTTTCACATTGAATAAAAATCCAGTGTAGAGGTGTGGCATAATCTTTGTTGTCAAGTATATCAATTTACATTCTATTGTAGATTATAGGTTATGACAACATTAGAAAACGCTTCACACAAACCCTATTTCCAGCCTAGAGGTGCACACTTGAGAAATTCATTTAACAATAATGATTTTTTTATAAATGAAACACATACATATATCAATATATACTGGTTATAACCATAAAATCCATCTCCACACAAAGGTGTGACCACTAGCTCATGCATTATTAACTTCCATTTTCATCGAGAGATGCATTTCCATTTTAGTAAGAATGCATTAAGAATTAATCAACAATAAAAAAAGTATAGAAGATTACTTATCTTTTAAAATTGTAGGGAAACAAAGTTGGAGACAAGGACTCTCCACCCAACCATATGCAATTGTAACCAAGCTGCCTTGCAACTTCCACCCCTAAACTAGATTTCAGAGACGAAGGGGCTTTCTTGTGGGATTAAAAATATCATATTCCAAACAAATAAGGGAATCCATAGGACCTATTTCCTCAATCCCACCAATTTATGGCTTCCATCTTCTTCAACACAAGGAATCCATAGGTTCTTTCCTCACCCCAAGTGTATACACAATGATTCAATCCCTTTTAGGGATTCCAGAATCAATTATAACATTAATGTAGTAACCATAGGTATTCAATCAAGTATTCCTTTGATGTTTCATTAGGATTATCCTCTTCCAAAATTTTCCAGGGCTCTAGATCCTACTATCTCAATCCACAACCTCTAGGGGGGCCAAGCATGGATCCAAATATTTCATGCTAACCCACAACCTCTAGGGACCCAAGCTATTACAATGCTCGAAAGACTTTGTATCAACCGATAACCTCCAAGGACATAAGTTGTCACAGAGCTTCAAGGATCTTATTTCAACCCACAACCTCCAAGGAACCTGAGGACCAATCCCCTTCTCTTCACGTCAATTCCAATCTTCTCTCTCTGTTAAATAATCTCAGTTGGGTGCTCTGTTCATTGCCCCCTCTCCTACCACCCAACACGAGTTCGAATGACCTCTCCCATTCCCTTCCTTTTTCTAAGGGTTTCTTCATCCTGGCTCACATTTACTGCCTCGTCCTTGTTGCTTGAAATGTGGAGTCTCTACTCCATCTCTTGTCCTCTTTTTTTGTTACTATTTTTAAACAATATGGCCTTGTACCTTTGTTTTGCAACCGATTTAATTTAAGAACCAATCCATTAAAATCATGCACCAACCTACTGTTAATGGCTATCCCAAGAGTTTATATTTCTACACAAGAAAACCTACCTCAACATCCTAAGCAAGCAATCATCCTCCTCGGCTCTGAAATCTGTGTTCCTTGACTTAGTCCCATTTAAAAAAAATTATAATTGTAAAAATATTTACAATGAATTTTTATGTTAGAACCATAGGTTGGGTTTTCACATGAATCTCCTCATGGCATCCTTAACAAATAATCTCAGGCCATTCAAAGAAGATGGTGGTTCTAACACAAAGGTTTTATCAAATGGGAGATCAAGAGATCAGGAAAAGGGAAAGAATGAGCTAAATAAAGGACCTGAAAAAAATCAACCCAGCTTGAGTGATGTGAACCATTCATACTCCATGCTCAAATTAGTAGAAAAGGTCAATATTAAGTCTTACCAAGGTAAAATCGACACTTTGAAGCTAAATCACAAGTTTAAGCAATTAGAAGTTTATTTTAGTGTTTAGTATATTGAGGAAGAACAAAAGATTTCATTTGCATGATTGAAATTAGAGGGCTGTGCACTAACCTGGCAAGAAAGCAACATGGAGACATTGAGGTTGGAGGCTAATCCTCTAATGAGTAAGTGGGAGGACTTCTGATCCTCTAATGGATCTGATGGAACTTATTCAGGAAGAAGTAGGGGTAAAGTGTATAGGAGTACATCACAAATTTAAAAAAGATAACCATAATGTTGGGTATCTTCCCAAAGAATCCAAATGTACTCCTCAAGTATATAACAATTCTACACAACCATATGTGGAAGTAAGTGATTTTGTTCAAGCCCAGATCAATGGACAAGGGTTGTGTACAAGAATAATACTTATAGAACATGGGGCAAAAGAAAGGGAAATCAACTGTATCAAAGTAGAAGGAACAACATGATGCTTCTAAGGAGGGGAAGAAGAAGTGAAAAGGTGGTAAAGATAAAATGTTGAAAGCCACAACACACTAGTGGAAGGATCCTAACAATCAATGCAACCATCTTAACATTGATGGACATACAAAGGAGAAGTGTCAGAAGTTTCATCCAAATCTTAACCTAAAGGACAAAAAGAAAGATGATAAGATGAGGAATATCATGGCCATTGATTCGAGTAACCAGGTTGGATGTAGCTCAAACATGGACGAGAATATTGTCTATAAATTAGTATAGAAGGAGGTGAATATGAGTAAGCTTCAATAACAAGAAGAACAATAAATGACCAAATTGTTCCACATAAAGATATAGGTCAAGAAGACACATATTGATGCTATGTTTGACTTAGGATCATAGAAAAATATCATTGTACTATATATGGTCAACAAATTGTGATTGGAAGTTAGTGATCATCCAAGTCCATATCCATTTGGATGGGTAAATAAGGATGAAGAGTTAAAGGTAGAAAAAAAATGAAAAATTAGAATTTCTATTAGTGTTGATTTTATTAATGAAGTTGAACTAGATATAGTTCTTGTTTATGTGTGTGTGGTGGTGTTTAAAACTCTCTACATGTACATGTGGGATGGCATATTTATGTAGAGAACCAAATCTTATTGACTTGTCAAGGATGGAAAATTGTTCACCATCAATGCACACAAAGTCAAGTCAAAAATTTCACTAGTAAGTGTCAACCAAGCCAAGACACTTATTAGTGCTAGAAAAAAGTTTGTTATATTGTGTTTGAGAGAGAATTAGTTTATGGAAGAGTTAGTAAGAGAAAATGCATCCCTAAGGAGTGTACTAAGAAACATAAACATCAACTTAAGGAGTTGTTACAGACATATAGGGATGTGTTGTAGGAGCCTAAAGGGTTACCACCCAAGAGAGAATTAGAGCACAAGATCGAGTTATTGACGAAATCCCCATTGGAAAACATTGGATTTTACAAGTAGTTTGTAATAGAAGCAATTGAGGTGAAGAAACAATTGTAGTAGCTATCGGAACAGGGTGTCATTCGACTGAGTACATCACCATGTGGGTCACACATCATCATTGTTCCAAACAAGGATGGGACCTGGAGAACGTATAACTTATAGGGTGTTGAATACGATTACACATAATAATATGTATCCCTTACCCATAATATATGATATATTGGATAATTTGTAACAAGTTAAATACTTCACTAAGATGGACTTAAAGTTTGGAAATCGCCATGCTTGAGTTAGAGAAGAAGATACCTAAAATACCATCTTCAAAATCTAGGCAAGGTTTGTATGAGTCGTTAGTCATGCCATTTGGCTTATGAAATGTGCCATCTACATTTATGGGATTAATGAATGATATATTGCACCCTTTTATAGATTCACTTTTATTGTCTATTTGGATTATATATTGGTTGAAAATGCTACTTGGGAGAAGCACATCTAATATTTGATCTAGGTGTTAAAGACATTAATGAAGCACCAAATACTAGAAAATCTCAAGAAGTTTGAGTTTAAACAATAGTATTTGGTGTATTTTGGGTATGTGATAGGTGGATGGGACCTACAGATAGATATTTCTAAGATGGAATCCATCATGAAATGACCGATGCCTACTAATGTTTGTGAGTTTAGAAGTTTTTTGGGGCAACACAATACTTGAGAAAATTCATAGCATCATTTTTAGTAGTAGCAGCCCTACTCCTTGCCATAACACCAAGTGGAAAGAGTTTCTAGTGGGGAAAGGGTTAACATAGGGTCTTTGACGAGCTAAATAAGAAGATTAGTCAAGCACCGATTCTAAAACTATCAAACTTGCAACAACTCTTTTAAGTGGAGGCATATGCCAATGGGTATGCTATGGGAGTGATCTTGATGTTGGGAGGAATGTTGTATGCCACCATTTTTGAAGTATTTCATGGGGAAGTTCTTGAAAATCCTACTTGAAAAGGAGATATATGCCCTCATGCAAGCTATGAAGAAGTGTAAGCACTATTTGATAGGAAATGAGATAGTAATTCACATAGATAACTAACAACTATAGTACCTGTAGGCCAAAAGTAACCTACAACATACAAATAATTACAAATGGATGGGTTTTTATAGTAGTTTAATTTAGAAATCAAGTATAAGAAGGGGAACAAAAGAAATATAGATAACATGCTTTCAAGGCCACCCACACAAAAGATCACACTTTGGGAACTCTAATGCACATAGATCCCTTCACCCATGATGCATAAAAAGAGGCATATTATGAGGATGAGGACTTCAAAAAGGTGTATCAATAGTTGCAAAGCCAGAGTCATGTGCATAATGGTGACATCACAGTTGACCACCATCTCTGGGATGTGTTATTATATAGGATGGATAAGTTATTTGTTCATAGAGTTGAGAAATTGTAACTAATTAGAGAGGCTCACAACTCCATGGTTGCAAGGAACTTTGGTGTAGGGAATATAAGGGCCAACATGTAGAGGTACGTGTATTGACCTAATATGTAAGAACAAGTAGCTAGGTGTTACACAACATTTTGTCACTGTACATGTACTCCCCATTCCTCGATCCTAGAGGACCTCTACAGTGACCCTCATATGTTTCCTTTCCATGAAGAACATGTCCCTACATTCCTCTTCATCTACAGAACATTTCCCTCCTTCATAATTTCCCAAGAATCTTCCTTCAAGCTCAGTTTTCAAGACCGATGCTAGTGATTAGTTCTTCCCCTATGCCGATTTGAAAAGTTTAAACCCAAGAATAGCGTTGAACAAAATAGGTGATCCTTTCATCGCTTGCGTCAACCGTGTTTTGGCAAGTTTTTAAAAATGGAGTCGAAGCTTCTAGCTCTAGAAGCTTCGTGAACAGAAGTCTAGTAAATGGTTGAGCAAGATAGAGCTGAGAGAGTCTATTTGGGCTCCTTTCCCCTATCAAGATGGAACAAACCATAAGGGATAAGGCCTCTCCCACCATAAGAGGATCCATATCCCCTCTATCAAAGCTATATAAAATCCCCATTTCACACCCTCAGCGAGCTAATGAAAGGGCTCAAATAATTTGCAAATCTTAAGAGCCATATTGAGATCCTTAGCTTTCTAGTTTGTGTGTGAAGGGAGAATAAGCTTGTTTTGTTTGGTTTGGAGCATAAGGAAAGAGGCCTTGAAATTCCATTGTGTTGAGGGTGAATCATGAGATACTTCTAGTGGTGCTAGGACCTAGACATGCCAAAGGGAACCTACAATGTCAAGGCTCATGTTGTATTTCTCTTTGAGTTTTATTAATACAACTAATGGTTTATTTCCTACATTGAGTGTCATATTAAATTTGATGGCTTAATATTCCTTGAATTTTTAAGTAGATTGAATGCGATTGTATGCTATCAAGTTTTCTATTGTCTCTTGTGTGTTTGTTTCAGGCATTTGAATGAAAAGAACGAAAGTGAGCTGGAGAGAAGAAGAAAGGTCACCATCAAGCGGATTAGCGTTTTAAGAGGTAGGCCCTCTTATTCGATTCTAGTCTAAGGAAGTTTACATTAGATTGTTCTGTTTGCGATTAGACCCACTCTTGGGCTAGAGGGATCACCTATGTCCACAGAGGAGATTTACCTACTGCACAAATTGGCGACTCCACTAGGGAGCCATCCCTCTCTTTGGATTGTTTGCATTTCATGATTTGGATTGACTTTTGTTGTATCACTCTTTATTTTTTGTTTTTTGTGCTTTACACTGTTTGCTGCCTAGAATCTTGAATTTAGAGTGATAGGTCTAGTTTTTCTTTTTGAAATTTTTTATTTTTTCCTTGAAATCCTCAAGCAATGCTGTTTATTTTTTGACAGGTGCACTGATCAACATGATTTTCTCTAAAACAATTGCGTTGTACCCCCTTGTGGCGCTCATTGTCAGTTAAGCACTCACATTGATTCCTCTAGGTTAAGATCAGGGTTTCTCCTTAATCATTGCCAGTGTGTCTTTCCCTCATAAGCTCTATCTCTTGGCTTGTTTGATTGTATTCTCTGTGGATAGAAAGCTTCGTTAGCTTGATTTGTTTTCTTGATTGGTTTGAGTTTTCCTTACTTGATTTTTTGAGTTTTTTGATGGTTTGTGTCCCTAGGGCATCTAGGTCATTGTCCATTCAGTTGTTTTTCTACTCATCAAGTTGAGTTGTTGGTTAGCTACCCTATGCATTTCATGTCTTAGTCCTTGGATTTCTTTGTTTCAATTAGAAAAGTAAAAGTTTCATTTTCTCTTCTTTTGATTGAACGTCGCTTTTCAAGTAGGGATCACATTGCTTGTTTTTTTCAATTGAGTCTTTGCATGCTTGGTTTGAGAGGAGTTCTTCTTATCTTGCTTGGTATATGATTGATGTTGGTTGTTTGAAAACTTTACATTGAAGTGTTTATTTGAAAGATTCATTTTATCATTCCATTGAAAAATACATCATTATAGTTTGTTGAATCGATATGTTGCATTAAGTAGCATCTTTGAAAACTAGAATTGCGTCATCATAAGAATTTGAAAGGAAAGGAAATTCTTTTATTGTTGAGAGAACTAGTTGAAGTGCACTTGATAGGAAGAATAGGAAGTGGAAAGCATTTTCATTATTTTGTTTTAAAAAGTGAAGTAGTGAATAGTCATCTTGCTTTCAGTTGGTTGTTTGTTGCATTGATCTTTTTCCCTACTGTCAATTAGTGTAAACATTCATCGAATTGAAAGGCTTTTATCTCATATAGCTCCATATAGGAGATTTTCTAGTCAAATTGATAGGGCCTGAAAACTGAGACATAATTTTAAGATAAACTTTAAAATGTATTCAATTAACCTAAAACGCATTTGAAACTTAACACTCACATTTATAGGTCTTGGCTAGAGACGTGTTCTAGTGTCTGTAAACCTAACATTTGTCGTTCCCTTCGGCATTAGACAATGCTAGTGCAAACTTGTGCTCTTTGTACCATCGCGTATATAAACAGATACCCCACTAGGTTTTCAATCTTTTATTTGTAGGAAGCTGAGTCTACTGCCTTGTAAACGTGATATAATGAACACAACATTTGGGGATATTGCCTGCTCGTACTTCTTGGTTTGTTGGGAGTTATTATGCAGTTCACAATTACCTAGTAATCCTTTTCCCTAGATTATCCCAAGCAATATTTTATTTTTATTTTTGACTCCTTAAATTTAAAATATCATCAAGCACTTTTCCTTTCAATCTCGTTCAAACAAAAAGCGACTAGAGTCATCTTTTCCTTTTTCTCGACTCTTAAAACATGAAAAGGCATTAGTCTATTTCAGTGTCTTAATTTTTTTTTCCCACGATCACATCACATTCCTGATAGTCTTGTTCTAGACCACATCGTGAGTATACATTTAATATATTTTGAAGAAGCCCTTAAATTAATCTCTTTTATCTTGTTGTTTGAGATAAAGTCATCGTGGTAGAACCATCAGGTTTTCCTAGTTCCTCTTCCACTCCTCCATCTGAAAGATCATCTGAGGAGCCTTTCTCTGAACTCCCACAGTCACTCGAGAATCAAGGTGTTCAACTTGGAATTGTTTTGAGTATTCAACCTTTGTCATCTCATCCTCCTGAATCATATATTGGTCACCTTATGAATTTGGCTTGGAATCTCTAGATAATCCTATCCAAACTCCCATGAGTCTGCTGACTCCTGAAGGCTAGCAAGGATTGGTTGTTTACCCTCTGAATCCTTTGTTCGATCCTGTTGCGATATCACTGTAGCATCCATACAGTCCATACGATCCACCGAGTATTCCTTTGGAATTATCTGCTTGAACATCTTTGGTTGTCCGTCGTTGATTGTTTTCATCTATGGAATTAGAAGGCAAGATCCCAGCCTCCTTTCTGGGTCACTCATAGTTTTCTGCTACATACACTCCTCACATAGTTGATGAATATGGATATCCATTCCCTCCTAAAGGTTTCAATTACATGGGAAGAATTCCAACCATCATTTACCCTATGTATAACAAGCCTTCATTGCCGCATGGTTATAACTCTCTAGCTCAGTTGGTTTGAGGAACTCCTAGTGCCTCATCATTATATCACAACCATATCTGGTCATCTGGTGCTATGCCTAGCTCAGGTCCATTCATTCAGAACCCTACCTCTTAACTGATTGTGAATACTGTAGTCACTTCAGTTTTGGTGCAACCCACCATTCCGACCCCACTCATTTTGTCATTTCAACTAACTCTTTCGGTTCAATTGACAATCTCAAGTAAAGTATCTGTAAGTTCTTCGACCCCTTCAGTAAGTGGACAAGTTGTACCAATGCCCGGGGGGCAAGATCCAAATATCTTTATGATGTCTGTCACAACCAATGTGAGTGGCTCACAAGCTCACATGGTTGTAATGAATCAACCCTCTTATGGTCCTATTCTGAACCCTGCTGGTCCTTCTGGATCAAGTAATGTCCAATAGCAGCAGTTGAACCCAGCTGGTCCATCTAGGTCAAGTAACATCTAGTCCCCACATCCATATGTGGCTCAGGTTCCATTCCAACCTCCTTATTTTCCATATTCTTCGCAAGCGATGGTAAATCTGCCTTATGCCCCTCAAGTTGGGCCTTATGTTCAGCCTGGTCCATCTGCTATGCCTGGTGGATATGGCCAAATCCAATTTAGGAACATTCAGTACCCCTAGGGTGTCACCCCAAGAACTAACCAAGTACCCTTGCAGTAGCAAGGGAAACCTTTTCCACAGTAGGGGCAACATTCATAGTAGTGAGGACCATCCTCGCAGAGGCAAGGGCAGGTAGTGCAGCTGCAGGGAGAACCGCAAAAACCATAGGGGCAACCCTTGCAACAGTCGCAGAAAACTTTGCAACCACAGATGCACTTTATTCTCCAGTCCTTCCAACGTGTGTCCTCATAAGGTCAACCTCTGTAGCCATAGGGACAACCTTTACAGTAGCAAGGCCAGCCCCTGCAACAACAAGGTCATGCCAGGCAATAGCAAACCTTATATTCATATCAGCAAGGTTAGCCTTTGCTAATTCATGGTAAAATCCTATAGCAGTAGGCTCAAAATCCTTATGTCCAAGGGCAACAGGTTCAGAATCCATATGTCTAGGGGCAACACTTGTCAAATCCTTATGTCCAAGGGCAGCAGGTTCGAAACCCTTATGTCTAGGGGTATCAGGTGACAAATCCTTATGTCCAAGGTCAATAGGCTCAATAACCTTTTAACATATATGTTGCTTATTAACAATCTATGGCTAGACAATATCAAGGATAACCAGGCAAAAATGCTCCCTACAGACAAGGTAACCTATAGTGGGGGATAGATCAGATGCCATATGGACAAAATCCTCCACTGTGGGGAAAAAATCCTTATCAACAAGGATGGGTTCTATAGTCTGAGCCTTCTCAGAGGCCCCAAATGCCTTTTAATATGTAATTTGCATTCTTGACCACATTGGAGCTGCCAGATGTTTCTAGAATTATGAATGATCCCATCCTTCATTCACCATATTGGCCTCCAGTTCCGTCCAAGATTCTGATGTTTGAGGGAAAAACGAAGGAGGATCCATAAGGCCACATGATGGCATATCACCTCTAGTGCTCCTCCAATTCCTACGCTGATGATTCATTCATCTCTGAATTTTTCAATGAACTCTCAGAGGTGTCGTAGCCAAGTGATATATCAAATTACCTCAAGGTACCTATTTGTACCAATTTATGACTAATTATTTTATGTAAAAACCCTCTTTTATTCATCATTTTCCTTTATTTAGCCTTTAAATTTCCTCCATATTCCTTAGAAACTGATTGATATAATGTTATTTCCATTATTTTTATCTTGGAATTAATCTTAGGAATTTTTGTGTTGAAATTGGAAAAATTTCCAGAAAATTACAAGTAGTTGTAACTTCCTGTAATGGCTCCATGGTTTGACAAGTTGTAGGATATATTGGTAAATTCGAGGACCTAGGGTTTGATCCAAAATTTACAAGCATGGTGGAATACCTATCCACTCTCAGATTTGAAGATTCTAGGTTCTTGGTTAACGTTGGTCAAACCCAACCATTTTAGTAGAAGTCCCAGATTTTGTGAATAAACTTTGCTATTTTTGAGATTTTTCTCAAATTGAGGATTTGAACTAATTCAAACTCCTTTTATGTAATTTTTAATATTTCATTAGGATTATGAGGAGCACAAATAGCTTCCTCTTGTTGTGAAGATTTAGGATAAATAACTCAAAAGGAAAATTATGTAGTTTGGTAGTTGTTGATACATGAAAAACTTGGGAACAAAGTTTATGTATTTTTTATTTCTAGACTTGAATATAGAGATACAATGTTGGAATCCATATTTATGTTTAAGATCCAGTATTTTTCTTCATTTCAATTAGTCTAAGGTTTGCTTGCAAAGTGTGGAGGCCCCCCACTACAGAGCTGGTACACTTTTCCTTGAATTCTCTTTTAAAAATGCATAGATAGATTTGATACTCATAATTGTCATTCAATTAATATGTTGCAAATTTATGAAATTGGAGATTGTTAATTGAAGAGATCCACATCCATTGTGAAATATTTTTGTAAGAAAACCTCAATTGATATTCATCTTGAAATTGACAATTGTGCTTGCTATTTCATGGTTTTTATCTCATAGCTTGATCTAGAGTTTAGTGTTCATTGGTTGTGATTTGTAGTTGCAGAGCTAAATTGGTAGTTTGTTGACTGAACCTTGTAAGAGGTTCCACTATTTTTTATCTAAAAAGCTATATACTTCATTCACTATTTTGTGTGATGAGTTATTAGGACTCTGTTTTTCATATAGACAATTAGATTTGTTTCATTTAAGTAAATGCTTAAGTGTTAAAAAGACAAAGAGAAACCTATTGTAAAAGAGCATTGTTTATTTTTCCACATTAAGCTATAATTTATAAACTAAATCCTTCTATATATATGTATATATGTATTAGATAGCACCTCTAAGTGTACCTACTTGGGTTGATAGAGAAATTGAAGCCTGATTTACATCAATAACTAAGGCCAAACAATACCTATAATGACTTCAACACTCTTGCTATGGATATCCTCACACATTTCCAGTTGCGAGTTCGCTATGAAACTGGCACTCATATGCTTATGTCTCTTAAGCAAGAAACTACGACCCATATCTCGAATAACATCCATGAATGGAGGCATCAACGTCACCTAATCAAGTTTGAAATTGTTGATCAGTTGTTGATAGAATGGTTCACCAAATTGTTCGTCAGTAAAATTGTTGAGGACATAGCTATGGGTGGGTGTGTCACTGAGGAGCAAGCCATCACTCATACCTATTATTTAGACCTTGTCTACTCGCAGTCTGGCACATTATATGATATGTTACCTGATGCTCCAAGACTATCATTAGATATAACAACATCTAAGTCTCAGGCTACCCCACCTGTTGATGGAGTGATTGGTTCCGTGTCTCACACCCCCACAAAATCTTCTTCGAACCAAAAGGCGGTCTCAAATGCTCATTCCAATGATCCCTCTTGAAATTCACCTGGTCCTTGTAAAAACTCTGAGGTTCACGTAGTCCAGTCTACTGTAGCGAACAAATCCTCTAAAGGTAAAGATAAGGGCAAAGGCGAGGCCAAACTCGATACCCTAAAACAGGGCCCTGCTAAGTCATCTCCTGGTGATGCTTCTCAAATAAAGCCTAAGTATCCATGCCTTATCTGTGAGGAGGGTCACTATACTAAATATTGTTCTTGACGATCTGAAGTTAGTCACTTTATTAAAGGGGCACCGTTGTCAAGCCCACATGTTGGCGGTTGGCATGTGACAAGTTGGGTGGGCGTGCTCCCTATTAAATGCTACGAGCCGAGTGAGTGACAAGTTGGTGGGTGTGACAAGTTGGCGAGAGGGTGAGTTTGTTGTGACGAAAGGTTGTGATGATGGGATGAGTTGAAGGAGTGACGAGCTAGGGCGGTCGGTTAAACACACCGAGGGCATGAGTGTAATGAGCCAACGAAGAGTCGAAAAACTGAAAGGTTGGAAATTTGGCTAAGTATGGAAAATTTGCGATGGAAAGCTTACATGGTGCGAAGTTTGCCCTGTGGACCCAGCATGGCAGTGACATGAGTGAGACGACGTGAAGTGTGGGAAAATTCGCTGAATTGGTAGGTGGGCCTGGGCAGGATGGCCCATGAGCTATCCATGACGAAGCATATATATAGGCAGATGTTTGGATAGAGAAAGTCATCAAGTTTTCAAGTTCACAAGTGAGTGCAAGCTCAAGGAGAAGGGCAAGCTAAAAGAAGGTGGATGGGCAAGCTAAAAGAAGGTGGACGAATAAGGTAAAGGCAAGGTGCATGCAACTCTAGACCGAAGCACCAAGTCAAAGAAACAAAACACAGAAATTCGGGTTTGGCGGGCGACCCTACCCAGGTGAGCTACAGTGGGTGAACCACCTAGGGCATCATTGAACAATTGGCTGAATGGGTGGAACGATAGTTCTACATGACTGGGTGAATGAATTCCTCAATGACTAGGTGAATGGGCTGAATGACAGTCGTGAATGACTTGGTGAACAAATTCCTCAACGGTTGGGTGAACGGGCTGAATGAAAGTTGGGAATGACTTGGTGAACAAATTCCTCAATGGATGGGTGAACGGGCCGAATGACAGCCCTGAACGACTAGGTGAATGAATTCCTAAATGACTGGGTGAAGGCTGAATGACAGTTCTACATGACTGGGTGAATGAATTCCTATGTGACAGGGTGAACGGGCTGAACAAGATCCTGAATGACTAGGTGAACGAATTCCTGAATGACCAGGTGAACGGGCCGAATGAGTTCCTTAACGACCAGGTGAATGAATTCCTGAATGACCAGGGAATGGGACGGACAAGTTCCTGAATGACCAGGTGAATGAATTCCTGAACGATCGGGTGAACGGGCCAAATGGGTTCCTGAACGACCGGGTGAACAAGTTCCTAAATGGAGGTTTGGGCAAGGTTGCACGGTGCAGACCTAGTTGCCTATTTTGATAGATATTGTGAGAAGGAAGTTGGGGTTCCTCTTCAAAGACTATAATTGTATTTTATGAAATATTATTGTTATCATTGGGTGTAGACTCATATTCAGGGAGTTTCCCTTCCCGTTAAATTGTATCCAATGTGCATATGTGTAAAATGATAATGATGATGAAGAAATATTAATTGAATGCTTCCATTGTGTTATGAATGTTAATGCTTATAAAGTGAAAAATAAACAAGTATGGAACATTAGGCGTAGTCTACACATGAAAGTATTATTGAAAAGAAATTGGGTGGTGGTGTCACACCTCCTATGAGTAGTTGAAAGACTACCACCAAGGTAGGGGCATGACAGTTGGTATCATAGGTCTGGATTTTGTGGGCTTTGGTGATTCAGATTTGCAGATTGAAGTGCTACACTTGGTGAGAGGTTTAGCAAGGGTGAAACATTGTGATTGGGCCAAGCTAGACAACAAGACATGGCAGTTTTGGGAGTGTCGAGGGAGGCTCTTGCTGACCTTATATAGGTTGAAGTGGATGAAAGAAGAGAACCCACAGATTCAAGATGAACTTGAAGTCTTGGAAAGGAATGTTGAAGATGAAATTCTTCGACTTGGTTGGGCAATGGAGCAGGATGTAGTTGCAGATTGCGATGCTGAAGAAGAGGAAGTCATGATGTATGAGGATGTTGTAGATGTAAAAACAATGGAGGAGAAACTTGAAATTGTCCAAGTTGGGCTAGGATTGTGCATTTTGTAGACATTGATGTATGAGGATACTCACATGGAGGAGCCTCATGATGAAGTAAGTATTCCTATTCTTACTTGTGTTTCATTGGAGCTTTTGGAGGATGGGCCATATGCAGGGAAGGGCAAAGTCAGTTTCCTGATGCGGTGGAAGATCTTACCATGGATGTCTATGATGAGACCTTGTATGGCAAAGCAATGAGTATTGACTGTTGCAAAGCTTGTTGGCATTGTTTTTGACCTTATGGCAGAAGGTGAAAATGCCCATGACAAGGGAGGAACATGATGATCATTGTGGAGGAATGGGTCATGCTTTAGCCATATGGAGAAATTGGCTAAGTGCTCGACATGGCTCATGGACTAATTGGAGAAGGGCACACACTTGAGTTTGATGATACTTGGGTGGACTTCTCATGGTCAAGACCAAGAGGAAGTCTTGGCGGAGCCTTTCGTGGGGGAGCTATGGTGGAAGGAACCTATATGAATTGATGATATATGTGATTTTGGTGACTATGGGCACTAGACCAGATTGCAGACTTCGATGAAGATGACCGATGTTGTGATGGGTCTACTTAGTTAGGGAACATGGGAAACTTGAGTCATGGACATCAAGTTGGATAGATGGAGGATGGAAATCTTATGCAGGGACATTATGCATGTGCACTTGTAGAGATGTCACTTATGGACATCCAATGAGGAGTGCCAAAGACGCGATGTTGTGCGGATGGATTTGTTGATGTGACATGGAAACTTTTACTTATCAGCCGATGGGGATTTTGTGCACTTGGGAACAACAACGCCATGGACTTGGTTGGATTTGTGAGCAGACGATGGAGTATTTCTACTACATGGAGAGTTGAGGCATCTTGCAGGGACCTTTGGGGCCAAGACATGTATGCTTGCTAGGATGTTGGTTGGAGATGATTCATGGAGCTCATGATGACATGAGATTGTTGCAGCCATTGGGGACTTCATATTATAGTGGACTTGGAGGGTCTGATACATTGAGCAGCTAAGGTTAGTGACTTTGATGCATTATGGGGTGCATACTTTTGAGTACATTTATGGGTGTGCTCGGGAGAGTGAATTGATGTGGAGGATCGGTACGAGACACTTTGGAGTTGATGGAGTTGAAACTATGATGATGCCTTGGTATCAACACTTGGGCATGGGTTGAACCAAGAATTGACCACTTTTGATACATGGGAGTTGATTGGTCTATGATCATGGACAACACATGGATGATGAGGTAGGTGTATACTTGTTTCTTTGGTATACTTGAGGGATAGCACATTACAGATATGATGGAGGTTACTTCATGGGCCCAGATGTGGCACATCGAGAGTCGGTTTGATGAGAGGATATCTTCATTTTAAGGAGATGAATTTTACATATATGGATGATGATGTTGGGTTATATGCACTTGAATTGTAGCATAGTGACAACAACATCATGGCCAACATGTTTTGGATGAGATGGGGATTACTTCATGGAATTCGGCATGAATTAATTACATTTTGATGGAGATGGAGATGGATTCTTGATCGATTTGATGTTGTGATAGGATGTTGGAGAAAAAACCGATGATGGCATAGGGAGGTACATTCTTATGGTTTGAGCGTGACAGTTGGAGGTAACCCGACTAGTTCAAATCATGGGGATCAATAGTGCGCCAAGATGTGTTAGAGTTGAGTTGAAGTATCATGGTAGCAGTTCACACGATGATGATACATGAAGGGGCTGACATGATATGTTGTAGTGATCATGTAGTTTGAGTTGAGGGGACCAACCTTCCACGTTGGGGCAGCATGTGGAGATTGCGATGGAGGTGGTTGATGATCATGGACTGAGGAGACTTTTCAATTCATGGAGACATGAACCTTTATGATTTCTGCGATGGCAAAGAGGAGGTAGGCAACATGGACATTTTGGATGTTGGATCTAGTGACACTTTACGATATCTTATCATGGTGTTGTCGAGGATGAAAACCATTTAGAGTGGGGGATTATGTCTAGCCCATGAATCGGTCATTGGCGTGTGAGGAGTTGAGTGGGTGAGCTCCTCATTAAACGCAACGAGTCGGGCAAGTGATGAGTCGGTGAGTGTGATGAGTCGGCAAGAGGGCGAGTTGGTTGCAACGTTGGGATGAGTTGGAGGAGTGATGAGCTAGGGTGATCAGTTAAATGTGCTCGGGGCATGAGTGTGATGAGCCAACGAAGAGTCGAAAAAAAAAAGCTTGAAAATTTGACTAATTATGGCAACTTTGTGATCAAAAGCTTATACCATGCGAAGTTTGGCATGTGGACCCACTAGGGCAGCGACATGGGCGAGCCAACGTGAAGTGTGGGTGAACTAGCTAAATTGGTAGGTCGGCTTGAGCATACCGACCCATGAACTATCCATGACGAAGCATATATATAGATGAACGTTTTGATAGAGAAAGGCATCAAGTTTTCATGTTCACAAGTGAGTGTGAGCTCAAGGAGAAGGGCAAGATAAAAGAAGGTGGACTAATAAGGTAAAGGCAAGGTGCAGGCAGGTCTATACTAAAGCACCAAGCTAAAGAAATAGCATGCAAAAATTTAGGTTTGGTGGGTGACCCTGCCCAAGCAAGCTATGGCAGGCGAACCAACCAGGCAATTGCTGAATGACCGGGTGAATGGGATGAACGATAGTTTTGCATGATTGGGTGAACAAATTCTTGAATGATTGGGTGAATGGACCAAAAAACAGTCCTAAATGACTAGGTGAATGAATTCCTGAACGATTGGGTGAATGAGCCGAACGACATTCCTAAATGACCGGGTGCATAAATTCTTCAATGACCGAGTGAACAGGCCGAATGATAGCTCTGCACGACCAAGTGATTGAATTCCTAAATGACTAGGTGAATGGGCCAAACAAGTTCCTAAACAATCGGGTGAAAAAATTCCTGAACGACTGGGTGAACGGGTCGAACGAGTTCCTAAACGATTGGGTGAATGACTCCTAAATGACCGAGTGAATGGCCCAACAAGTTCCTGAATGATTGGGTGAACGAATTCCTAAAAGGATACGTGAATGGGCCAAATGAGTTCCTGAATGATTGGGTGAATGAGTTCTTGAACAAAGGTTCCGGAAAGGTTGCATGGTGTAGACTGAGTTCCTGTTTCGACAGATATTGTGAGAAGGAAGTTGGGGTTCATCTGCAAAGACTGTAATTTTATTTTATGAAAGATTATTGCTATCATTATGGGAAAACTCATATTTAGGAAGTTTCCCCTCCCGTTAAATTGTATCCATTTTTCATATGTGTAAAATGATAATGATGATGAGGAAAGATTAATTGAATGTTTCCACTGTGTTATGAATGTTAATACTTAGAAAGTAAAAAATAAACTAAGTATGGAATATTAGGCGTAGTCCACAGTTGAAAGCATTGTTGAAAATAAATCGGGTGGTGGTGCCACACCTCCTACGAGTGGTTGAAATACCATCGCCATGGTAGGGGCATGACACTGGCTATACTAAAAGAGCCCTTTCCGTACTAGAAGACCCAAATGGTAGACCAACCTCAGTCTTCTCCTTCCACAGGTTCCCAAGTGTTTATGATGCATACGCTGATAAATGTGCCTACCAAATCAAAAGATTATCAAACATGTAATTCGACAGTAGGTAAAGAGAAAGAAGGTACCCCTTGTTCTTATATCCCATCTACCTCTAGTCCTCTCCATATAGGGCAACTTAATCCTGATTTCACTATTCGAACTGCCTCTCGGGGTGTGCTGTAAAAGTCCTTGTATAATCCAAATTCTTGAGTCGCTTAACATTATAACATTATTGAGGATTTGGCTCAAGCACCATCATCTATGTCTTCTCTCGATGTCCTTCAAAGCCTTCCTTCTCCACAGAAATCCTTGCTATCAGCTATTGGAGGTATTGATGCATCTGATTTTAATCTTATTTTCTTTGATCTGGACAACCATGTTTTTCACTTACCTCATCAAATTTCCTTTCTCATTCAAGTGATCATTAATGAGAAGACAATTCACTAGACCGTCATTGATGAAGGTGCTTCCACTTGCATCATGTCTGTCTCTTGTTAGATGGATATTGGTTCTCCTACCCTGAACCAATCACCTAACACTTTGGAAGATTTTGATGGGCATGATTCTTGACCATTCAATGTCCTTCCTAATCTTTCCATTACCTTAGAAGGCAAGACAATCAATGTCGAAGTAGAAATTGTGGATGCAAATATCAGCTATAATCTTCTACTCGGGCGGAGTTGGACCCATGCTATGCATGTTGTAGCCTCTTCTCTATTTTGTGTGCTCTATTTTCCCCATCAAGGGAAAATTTTCACGTCAACCAGTTGTATTTCTTTGCCTCTTCTTCCTCAGATGCAAATGTTCCTTATGTGAACCATACCAGTTCTCCTTATGAGAGTGTGGGGCTGGAATTTTTAAATATCCTTCCTTGATGGGTATTTTTCCACTCCCATTTCTGCATGTTCCCTCAGTCAACATGATATTGCTTAAGTCTGATCCTTGGGTCATTCCCTCTGCTGATCTTGTTGATAAGTGGGGTGATGTTATGTCATTAAGCCCCACCGAGATCAATTATGTGGAGATTGTTTTGGCTTCAGCTTTGGTACCTAACAATAATATTGTTTTGAGTATGTCTCTTGACGCATATTCTCAATCCCCGTGGCTTGGTTCTTTAGATTCTCTTGATACCTTAACCGAGACTTTTCCTTCTAACATAAATATCATGGAAATCATGTCTCTAGAGGAAGCACCATGGAATGATACTCATCATTGTTCCTCTTTCGTGCTTGGCCTGACGGTCATGTCTACCTGTCTTGCGAAGTTCTCTTCTCATTTCTTGACCCAAACACTTCATATGCCTATCATAACCCATGAAGCTTGGTCGAAAGGGAACATGGGTAATATTACCCACACGCTGCCTACTGACATTTAGTTTATCCTGACATTGTCAAGATCTTTCAATTGAGGGCAGTTGTTTCTCATCGTGAGTTCAGGTTTGCCTCATCTTGTTTAGTTTCTGCCGTTGACCCATTATCACAATGGGGCTTACTTCTTATGGCTCGTAACCCTCACTTGCTTGGGGGTCATGGGGGCACAACCTTTTATCATTTTTACTCTACTATTTGGCCGCGCTAATGCTTACACATCATGTCAATGGTAAAACTCCAGTTCTCCCCACTGTTGATTGATTACCCGAGTCTAGCAATGGACTCCATCAAAAAGTACTATGCCTGATCTCGCATGGTTACTTTTGTACATAAGTGTCTTATTCATTTTTGTGTAATTTGGTTTGGTTTTTTTTTCAAGCAAATTTCCTACTTATTGTGTCTTCACCTGCTTGCAGATGTCTATGACTCCTTACGTCGATTTTGTTGATGGTGCTTGTCGAACTACCCAAAATCTATCCTCAGTGGCATGGGATATCTATGCCCCAGTTGATTGATCTTCAGGGTATTTGTTTAGGTCAAACAACTAATAACATTGCTGAATATGGCACGGTTATCGAGCTCTTGTTAGAAGCCATTTCTCTTGACATTCGGGAAATGGTTGTTAACCTTGATTCATAGCTTGTTGTTCTTCAGCTCAATGGGCAATATTCTGTCAGAAACACTCACATTTTGAGAATGTATTTGCGTATTCATCTATTGGAAAGAAATTTTGATTATGTTACATATCCTCACATTCCTAGACATATGAATACATTAACAGATGCATTAGCTAATTATGTGATACATAGACATTTACACAACATGTGAAAAACAAAACATTGTATCATAATAAACAAGAAATATAGCATATATATCTGTATGTATATATATATATATATATATATATATATATGTATGTATATGTATATGTATATGTATATGTATATGTATATGTATATGTATATGTATGTATATGTATATGTATATGTATATGTATATGTATGTATGTATATATATATATATATATGTTGATAATGTTTGAGTGCCATATATCAAAACCCCAAAAAATAATATATGTGTTTAGTACATCTGTGGCTTGCAAGCCTCAAAACTGTAAATGATAAAAATATGGACTACTCGGCATGGTGCTTATGATAGCATGTCACTGCTCGTACTACTTGAGTCAATAGACAACATATCCAATCTCACACCCCCACTATTTGTTGTTAATATTAGCATTGAATGTTCGAATTCAGGCATACTCTGGGATGCCTCTAGTCAGGTTATCGAGATTTCATGCAATATCTTCCTCATTATCAACTCTTTCCTGATAAGGAGAGATCTCAAACTATTAAGCAATGCGTCTAACGATTGGGGACATCTTGGTTGGTTGCTCTGGTCCTACATCTGCAATTACAAAATTGAAGTTTCTCGAATGCATGTATTTAAAAATAAATAAAAAATAAAAAATAAAAAATTATTGTCTTACCTCCATCATCAAAATCTTCCCCTTTTGGGAGTGACATGTCAGGATCGCTAGGGAAGTCAGTACCGCTATATGGCCAATCCTTTACCACAATTAGCTGATGCCTCATCCACACAAAAAAAGTAGGATTTTATGACATGTGCTAGCATCCCCCGGTTCTGGGCATTAGTTCACTCCATCAGACCACCCGTGGATCTCATGGCAATGGGGGGTTTACCTTTGCAACTGATAATTAAATAGTGGGATTTGTTCCAAAAAGAAACTCAACAAAATGGGACCATATCCAATTTGTTTCAAGTTCCCCGCCTTGCATTTGGATAATTGGCTTTTAATATTCACTTTCATGGCTTCCGCCTAGTTGAAGATAGTGGGCGCTGTGCAGTCTATGGCATACTAGAATTTGGACTTGTTGGAATCAGGCAATACGTGAGTGCTAGCAACTCTGTTTATGGTCAAGAGCAACACTTTCAATATAAGGTCGTTAACACTCATGATAAACCTTTCCGCTTTTTGATTTTAGCGCTTCTGGCCAATGTTTTGCGAGGATAATTTTCACACTTACCCCAATGGACCTGGACCCATACAAGTTGACTAGTTCCCCTCTTTGGGACAGTTTGGTGATGAAGTAGATGTCTGAAGTTTCTATCTCCAGCTCTTGGTCCCGGATCACAAATACTTCCCATCCAACACCCCATAGACTGATCAAGTATTGTAACAACTCAGGTTGAGCTTGAACGCCCAGTGTAAGGAAGAATTTTAGGAGCCCGCAGTTCCTCAGAGCATCCAGACAGTTTTGATCTACCAATGACAATGAATCAATTTCCTCGTGCTCACGTTCTTTCTAATCAACCATCTTTTCATTGCAATTTTCTTGCAAACACCATAGATTCAAGTCATCATTAATCTTTGACCAAGAAATTGCGGATTTAAAGAATTTAAATTGGGCGAAAAATGAATATTTTTTATTTCTCTTCATGGGTGCAACTGTTTTAAAAATAGTGGCACCAACAATGCAAGTTCCTGTTTTAATAGCCCTCAATCGACACGATCCCGAGCTTAGATCTCATGTTGACCGAGGGTGATTTTTTTTGCCAAAATCCCCTCAAAAATCTAAAAAAATGGTTAAAAGTAAGAAAAATAGGTATGAAAATAAAGCTTAGGGTCTCAACTCTTACTGTAACTCACAGATTGTCGATTGACCTCCTGAATCTGTAGCAATATACTCCTAAATATCTAGGGTACAAATGGGTAAAAATTGCTCCAAAAGAGGTAAAAGAGGTAAATGGTAAAAGATAATTTACTTTTTCCCTTTTTATAACTTTTTCATGGTGTTTTAGGGTTTTACAAGCATTTTCGACTATTTTTACCTTAGAAATCGGATAATGCATTCACTTCTTGTTCAACAACGAGTTATGTTATTCTTGATGGCTGTGTTGAAGTCATGTTTAAGCTCTTTTATCGACTTGTAAAAAAACTCAAATGAAAAGATCGCCGAGTATTTTTCCCTTTTTGACTCTTTAAAGAGAATAAAAATGGGGGGTCTACTTTCAGCTCTTTTTTGACCCTTAAAACATGAAAATATTAACGAGCTCTTGTCATTTTGAACTCGTTAAAGTATGAAGAATGTCATTTACTCCTTTGCTGACAGGGACAAGCAATTCTCTCAAGTATTGTTTTTTACCTTTTTTGGCTCGAGAGACACAACTGTATGAAATGGGACCTTTTAGAGTTTTCTTTTTCGTGTCTTTTTCGAATTATCTAAATATGAAAAAGATACCAAGTTACACCTTTGTCGGACTAGTTAAAAGATTAAACGACATCAGATTTGTCACCATCACACACATGAGCTTCTCCTTCATAGGGCTTATTAATCTTACTAGGTCAGATCCATCCGAAGGATGGATTTACAGTGCAATCACATGCTATCCCCTTCAAGCTTGCGATAAAAAATAATTGGGGTACTTGCAAGAAATGGTGGGGGGAAATGGGAAATTTTATCACTCTTGTACATGACATTCTTCTACTTCATGTCGGGTTGGGATATCCCCACTTCATCATTGACCTTTCCTAGGTTTGGGCTGCCATTTTTACCTTTCAATTTGATCATTTCCTTGTCATCATGACCTTCAATCTTATGGATCCCAAAGCTTCCAAACTCTGGAGTCGTGTCACCGATATGTTCAAGAGGTAATCCTTATGTAGTATACATCCATTCCCAGTTCTCTATATTATTCATAACCATTGCATCCATTGTCTTGTGTCGATGATGTAGGATACATCACGGCCCTCCTTCGACATGGTCACTTCCTATTAACTTCAGCTCATTATCTGAGAAGTTGGCTGAGAGACTCCCTTCTAATACCTTAGAGCTTGCATGCCCTAATGGGAAGTTCTTCACACGTGATGACAGGTTCACATCATTAGCCTTTGATCAGGTGACTTCACAGGTGTTCAACTTCAGTTCCTTATTTACATTCCATGAATTCTCCTACTGGTACCTTGAGAGCCATTGTCATTATTGGTGGTTTCTCTCATGCTTGTTAACAATTCACATCATTGATTGGTAATTAAGAAATTTTCTAGCATGCTTGGCATCAACACATCTATTCACATGCTAAATATTATACTTTGATCAGGTCGTGTTGGAGTGCAAGACCCTGGACCTTGGGCTCACATTATACAAGTCCAAGTTGTAGGGTGATGTGACATGATCATGCTTACATACATGTCTCTTTCATATGGATGGCTGCGACCATTCCATGAGTCTGTTATATGTGATCATTCTCATTATTGGATGGCTGCGACCATACCTTGGGTTTGATATGATCCTTCTTATTAGATGGCTGTGCCCATACCTTGGATCCATTTACATGATCTTCTTCTGGATGGCTGCATCCATACCAAAATTCATGTATTAGAGATTTCAATGATGTATATGTATCTATGTTTGCTTGCATGTTTTCCAATGGTGGCCTTCAGTTCCATGCATCTACTCATAAAACATTTCACCCCTCACTCTTGTTTGACCTTCTTGCTTTAGGGGGCATCTATCAAACAACATTTTTTCATTGTCCCTATACTCCCTATTCCTCTATCCTGGAGGAGCTCTATAGTGACCCTCAGATGTTTTCTTGCCATGAAGAACATGTCCCTACATTCCTCTTCATCTATAGAACATTTCCATCCTTCATCATTTCCTAAGAATCTTCCTTCAAGCTTAGCTTTCAAGACTAGTGCTAGTGGTCAGTTCTTCCCTTGTTATGGTTTGCAAAGTTTAAAGTGAGGAATAACATTGAATGGCATAAGTGATCCTTTCATCACTCACACCGACCCTATTTTGGCGAGTTTTTAAAAATAGAGTCGAAGCTTCTAGCTCTAGAAGCTTCGTGAACAAAATTCTAGTAAATGGTTGAGCAAGATAGAGTTGAGAGAGTTTGTTTGGTCTCCTTTCCCTATTAAGATGGACCAAACCATAAGGGATAAGGCCTCTCCCACCATAATAGGATCCATTTCCCCTCCATCAAAGCTATATAAACTCCCCATTTCACACCCTCAGCTAGCTAATGAAAGGGCTAAAATAATGTGCAAATCTTAAGAGCCATATTGAGATCCTTAGCTTTCTAGTTTGTGTGTGAAGGGAGAATAAGCTTGTTGTGTTTGGTTTGGAGCATAAGGAAAGATCCCTTGAACTTCCATTGTGTTGAGGGTGAATCATGAGATTCTTCTAGTGGTATTGGGACCCAGACATGCCAAAGGGAACCTGCAATGTCAAGGCTCATGTTGTATTTGTCTTTAAGTTTTATTAATACAACTAATGGTTTATTTCCTACATTGAGTGTCATATTACATTTGATGACCTAAGATTCATTTTCTTTTTAAGTAGATTGAATGCGATTGTATGCTATCACGTTTGTTGTTGTCTCTTGTGTGTTTGTTTCAAGTATTTGAATGGAAAGAAAGAAAGGAAGTTGCAGAAAAGAAGCGAGATCACCATAAAGCAGATTAGCATTCTAAGAGGTAGGCCCTTTTATTTAATTCTACTCTAAGGAAGTTTACATTAGATTGTTCTATTTGTAGCTATTGCCACTCTTGGGCTAGAGGGATCACCTCTCTTCATAGAGGAGATTTACCTACTCCACACTAGGTTCATAAGAGGATGCATACTTTGTTATACTAGTAAGCCTAGTGACAATAAACATGGTGTATATCATCCCTTACCTATACTCATTCATCGCTAGGAAAGTATTTCCATAAAATTTGTGGGACATTTACCAACAACCACGAAGAGACATGACTACATATTCATGGTAGTTGATAAGTTCAACAATATGTGTATTCTAATTCCTTGTAAAAACACCATCAATAATCAAGAAGTAGAAAACTCAATCTTTGGAAAGGTTTGGGTGCACTTTTAGATACGAAGGAGCATTGTTTCATACAAGGACATGAGATTTATTATTACATTTGGACTACATTTTGGGAGAAGTTGAAGAGGTCTACAAAATTCCATCCTCAAATAGATCAGAAAAATAAGTAGCTAAGAGGACTTTGGTGCAGCTTTTGAGGGGTTACATTCAAAGCATCCAAATGTTTTGTTAGGAATCATGATTGCTGTTAGAAGAAAACCCATATGTGCTAATCAATGACCGCATCACGAGAGATAAGGATCCACAAGAGGCGGTTAGTCCATGTCAAGAAACAAACGGGGAGTGTTGGTTTATCCAATATCTAGCAATCTCCCCCCCAACATGAGTTGGGTGTGTATCAAACTCCTGACTTATGCTTTAATACCATTTGTTGGGAATCATGATTGCGTTAGACTAAAACCCGCTGACATTATTCAACAATCACATTGCCATAGATAAGGATCCACAAGATGTTGTTAGTCCATACCACTAAACACATAGGGAGCATTGGTTTATCCAATGTCCAACAAATTTAGGATGAAAATTTATATATGCAACACTCTTACAACAGAGTAGTCCACGCTTCTACTGGTACATCCCCATTTGAAACTTGTTTGGATATTTGCAACAAGTAGGAGAGATGAACGATATTACATGAGACACCTTAAGGGTTGAAAAAATTGTGGGAAAGATAAGGAAAATCCATATATGAGTACATGAGAGATTGTCGAATTCACAAGAAAAATACAAGGCCAAGCAGGATCAACATAGAACAAAAAAGTGTTTTAAGGTGGGAGACAAAGTATGGTCATAGTTAAACAAGGAGAGGCTACAGAGTCTTGGTAAGAAAATCAAGGCTCTATGATATGGTTCCTTTCAGATACTAGAAAAGGTGAAAGGTAATACCTATAGACTCAGTCTACCCCTATACATGTGCATTTACTTAATTGTGATGTGGAAAATATGAAGCTTTATGAGCCTTCCATGTGATCATGAAGAGGAACAAATCCTATCTCACATAGAGGATTTGGTACCAGACGTCTAGGAAAAATTATCAGAAGATACAATTTTAGAGAAGAGGTCCAAAACAAGAAGACAAGGATGACACGACCTTTAGTAAATTGGGTTGAAAGGACAACTTCTAGGAAAATCTAAATGGTACACCCAAGAGAAGGTGGAGGACGAATTTCCTCACCTCAATCAACAAAATATTTTGGGGACCAAAATCCTCCCAAAATGTGGAGGTGTGATCCATATTGGATCATTATACTATTTTCCATCCATGTTGATGATTTCCGACTCAAAAAGGTGGAGGAAATAACTCACATGACCATTTTTACGAATGAGATCCAATTTGGAAAATCAGGGTTTGAAACTTTTCATAATAATTTTGGGGCATTAAATGAAATTTTCAGGGGTAAAACTTTGTCATGTTATTGCTTCATCTTATTTTCCTATTCTACACATATAAACCTTTCCAACTACACAAGAATCTCGTGAGAGGAAGTATGCAAGAGTTATGGCACCTGAAAGTTGACCTTCTTATTTTGGCCACTATAATTTGAGAGAATGCCACGTCAACCCCAATTATTTATGGGAAAGGGGCTAACTTGGTAATCGTGATGAAGGAGACTCTAGAAGATTTTGTCTTGTAATTTTAGTTAAGAGTTGAGGGAGTTAAACATAACCACTAGTAGGCTATTGGGTTGTGATATAACTAGACCACTAGGAGGAAAATGGTTGCATTGTTTTCAAGTGCACTTGTTCCATAGATATGCAGAGTAGTCGATAAGGATAGGGAGGGAGCACACAAAGAGAATTTGTGCATTATAGTAGCCCACCCGCCATAAGCCTTACTTCTTTGTACTCACAAACCATTTTCTATCTTGAGAAAGAGAGTAACCTCACCTTCCAACTAGGTTTTCTCTCAAAAGGGTTTGCTCAGATGCTTGTGCCAAATGTGATTTATGAGTTTCTATCTTGTTCTCCATTTTCTTCTAAATTTTATTTCCATGCATATGTAATAAACAATAATATATATATCCATGAATGTAAACAAAAGGTTTTAGTGGCTATTTGCAATTAGTTTGCATGTTTATGGAAATTTTTTTGGATATTAATTTGGTAAAACTTTCAATAAAATGTGCTTACTTAAAGTAATGTTTGAATAGTCCATTTTTTCCTTGTTAAGTCATAGACAAAGCTCCATGTTGAAGATAAGGTCCCATGCAAATCCATTGATAGTGAGTTGTATTTTGGTTATTATATTAGTGTGATAGGCTACAACCTTTATTCATAAGTGTACTCTCTCTCTATATGTGTGTGTGTGTGTGTGTGTGTGTGTGTGTGTAGTAAGGAGACCCATTTTAGAATCACCTCATCTTGCCTTGTTTATTGATTCACTATAAAGGGAGGTTTCTCCTTTGAAGTGGATTGTATTCATTGATTTTTTATTATTTTCAGGGCATTTAGTTCATAACATTCTTCTCTTCATATTGACATGGAATTCCCTTGGGAGAATAAAAGATGATTCACATATAAAGGGTTAAAGAAAACTTCCCATGTTTTTGTGAGAAAAATCTATATTTTCCAAGGAACTCATCCAATTTTCATTGCTCCCACACAAATTAATTATGAAAATGTAGCTCATAAAATCTTTATCCAATTGTTCATATAAAATAGTTATGAAGATACTACTAAAAAACTCTTTATCCTAATTTTCAGCTAAATTAAATTTCCTTATTAATATTGCTCCCACATAAATTAATTATAAACATATAAATAATAAACTTTCTATTAAAAAGTTCACCCCAATTAATTAAAAAAATATACTCGTTATCCAAATGTTCCACAAATTAATAATGAAAATATGGCTAATAAACTGTTTGAGATTAAAAGCCTTGTGATGATTTAGTTCATTAACTATCATGTTTAATAGTAAAAAAGAAATTTAAAAGAAAACACAATTTAAATAATCTATTTTAATATATTTTATAAAAAAATTACCAAAATAATTATTAACCATGAACAAATCTATTTACTAGTTGAATATTATTTTAAAATTAATTTTAAATAGCATTCCTTTTAATTCTAATATCATAGAATAATTTATTTTTATTAATGTAATCTATTTTACAAAATTCATTACCATATTGTAACTTTGCCCTTAAATATATAATACATTTAAAAAAAAACATATGGAAGAGGTTTAGCTTCTTTTGGACATGAAGTGTGGGCAATACCAAAATTAATGGAATAATTTAAATTGTTTTAACTTAATTGTTTACATTTTGGTTAATAATCTTAATTTTAAATTTTTAAAAATAAGATTATGTCAACAGATTCTTAATAAAGATAAATAGTTAGTTTAATATTTTCAATAAGTTCTATTTTTTTTAATAGGGTTTTCTATTTTTTTTTGTTTTGATTATTTTGGTGAAAATTTGATGATAATTTTGGACAATATTATATTTGTATTTTTATTTGTTTTGTTATATACAAGTTCTTTTTAAAACAAAATAAATTCAACACTTTGAAAATTTTATGAAGCAATAGATTTTATAAGCTAAGTAATTTATAATTCTAAAAAATCCTTAAAATTAACTAAAGAAATATATTTAGAAAAAAAAAATCAAACTTTTTAACTAATTTTTATTAATATTACTAAAATTTAATATAATAGCCTTTATTTTACAAAGAAAAATTAAATGTTGCAATCGCTCAAACCCACAATCCAATCTATTGCATATCTTATGTTCACTTAGAAATGAAGAAGAACCATGACCATATTCCTTTCACCATCATGGGATTCTATTTATTTTCCTTGAAACTCAATTAATATGAAAATGTTAGTAACTTTGATTAAAGCATTTAATGTCCAAACTTGGAGTAAAAGTAAACATTAATGTAAATCTCATGCAGATTTTCTCATGTATGAAAACGCCCATTGTTGTCAAAGAAGGCATCCAGTCAAAGATCACTTTTTTAAGATTCCACCAACCACAAACAAAGAGGGCCATCACGTGAGAGATCACTTCATTCATGTAGGACAACGATCAGAGAAATCAAGGAGCGTCCATCCACATCACAAAACTATCATTGAAAGCCTTGACAAAAGCGGTTTATCTTATAATGTTTCATAAATTATTTGGGTGTCACAATTATTACAAAAGTGAAATTTATACAAAGTCTAATAAGTCTGACAAAGTGTGACACCATAATGACTAGTAATATACGTTCAATTACTCTTCCACCACCTAAATTTTATTCTCCTGAAGTCTTCAATCTCCTAAAATCTAGTGGAGAAAGCCCTTGTCACGTAAGCTGGCCACTGTATCAGCCAAACATTTGTTTAGTGGGGTGAATGAGAGGCCTAGATCTCTGAGCCTCTGATTAGAAAACTTGTATGGCTGCTTCCTTGGGTTTTTCTCATCTGAACACCTGCAACATTCATGCATGGCCAACGTCATTGCCCACTACTTAATTCAGTATTCAATAATATATAGGGGTTTAATCTGATTAATAGATGAAATATTTTTTTGGATTTCATATAGTTTAATATATATACTAAATAGATTTAGCAGATATATAAGGTTTCAGCCAATTAAATAACTTAAATTTATAAGCTAAAAACTTATACTTTTAGAATTTTTTCATTGAAAACAAGATTAATAATATTAATGACAAAAAATAATACTAGAAACAAGGTATTTTTTCTGCTACTTAAACTAACGTGCGTATATATAGTGATTGCATACTTGATAGGCAGTGGATTGTGCGGGCACAGTTCAGCCAACATTTGGACAAGGTCTCCTCTGTGGAGATTGCATTCTGCACAGAGATATCTATGGCCACAGGCAGAAGGCGTTTCATACACTAAAATGTGAGCCTCTGCCACGTCCCTCACATCCACATATGCCTGAGTTAAGTTTGCATACGTCTTCGCTGATCCTGATTTTCATCATCACAACGTCCATTCATGTGGCGGTTAAATCACTATTCCACTAACTACATACAGCAAAAACCAACTAACTACTAGATATTCCCCACCTGTCAAGTATTTCATAATATGGGCAGTGCTTGCGTTCATGGCGGGCTGCAACAGTGGACCCAAAACCAGACTCGGATTCACCACTGCCATCTCTAAATTCCTTTTCTCGGCAATCTCCCATGCTAATTTTTCTGCCAAGGTTTTCGCATAACAATACCAATTCTGTAATGCATGAACCAGACCAACGATAAAATTAGTACATGAAAGTATTCATACGATTTCAACAATATTATACCTAAAATTCACAGTACTCCTGCTGCTGTTTTCTTAAAAAATGACCTAATACCTTAGTTTGCATGCAGTAATCCAAATCGCTCCAACAGTCATCATCGACTATGGCGAGTGGATCTCTGTGAGGGTCCATGTAAACCGCGCCAATAGAAGATGTAACCACAACACGCTTCACTCCCATTTCTGCACATACCTCCATAACGTTCCTGGTTCCATTCACAGCCGGCTCTATCACCTGCTCCTGTATCATCAAACCACACCACGTAAGGAAATTTTGGAATAGAAGTTATAGAATTCTCAATCTTAAAAAAAATAATAAGAATATGGATGGTAGAGGTTTAATAATGGAAGAATTTGGGTAATATATATAATTCAGCGTTTCTAATTTTTTTTTTTTGTTTCTCATCTCCACTCTTGGATTAGTTCTTTTTATTCTTTTAGTTACTTGAATTCTCTTTTGTTTTTAGTATTAGAAATTTCTTATTTTTAGTAATTTGATTTTTTTGTTTTAGTATGAGAAATTTTTAATTTTACAAATTACACAGTTATTTTGATGATTATGAATATTTATTAGTCATTTAATTTATATAGCTATGTTAGTATTATAGTTTTCTGATTAGTTTAATTACCACATAACATATATTTTCATTTAATTTTTCAAGAAATTTTATATTTATTTAATTATCCAGTAAATCTGTTAAGTTTATTGGATATGTCTTAAATATTTATAGTATTTTGAGCAGTTGGTAGATTAGTTATGATTTAAGTCTGCTAATTTGATATAGAGTAATTAAATGGCTCTTTGAAGTGGGTATATATTGTGCACTAGCTAGGAAGCAAAACTTTTTTTTCCTTTAGGTTAGGAGGGAGGTTGATTTTCACTACCAAAAAAATTTTCAATGCCCAAAATTATGCCAATTGAGTATTAAAAATTTGCTTTTAAAGAATAAACATGTGATACTAGTAAATAAGTATATTACTATATACACGGTGGGTTAGCCATGTCCCAACAACTTTTCTCTTACTTTAAAACTAAAAAAAAACAAATTTCTTAACCAACTATCCCAATACCCAAAACTTTGTTCCATTAAAAGAAATGTATTAAATTTTTTAAATAATACCAATAAAAAGACATTCAAACACCTTCCTTCATAAATAAGAATTTTACATTTACTTTGATTTGAATTTAAACTTTTATATAATAAATCTCATTCTAATTACTGAAATATAATAAAAAATAGCATTAAATAAAACATTGTTTACATCCTAATATAAATATCAATCACTAAACTACAAAATTAACCAGTGATTTGCATCGTAACCTAAATATCAATCAACTGGATTACTAACCACATATTAAAGGCGAACAACCAATTTGAAAAGTCAAAAACCTACCTTTATACCTAAGACTTTTTACCTACCCTAGCTATATACATATGATGACTTCCCATCCCAATCATTAAACCACTGCCAGAAACGAGAACAAAAATAATAATGTAAATTGCTATGTCAAAAATTTAATATAAAAATGTAACGTAACTCATAACACAAATATGAATTACTAACCTTCACGAAATTGAACGAACGCAAACAAAAAAAAACTAATCTGAAGTTTGAGTACAATGTTTGCAACACAACTTCAATAAGTACAAGGTTTGCAGCATAATATTAAAATCAATCACAAAATAAGAAAAAAGATTGCAGAATAACATCAATATCAATCGAGAAAGACAGCCTGCCAAATATAACCAGCTATCCAAGATGAAGTTTGGAATAAATCTTTCAATTAATTTTTTCCTTTAAAAACTATACATATATCAAGGGATTGTGTAGGAGGTTTCTTATGTATAAATTTATCCATCAACTGTAATAACATGGTTACCCCTCAGATGATTGCTGGTGTCAAGAAAGATAGCCCAGCAAATATAATTATTCATTCAATTATTCATTCAAAATGAAGTAAAAATATTTAATTAAACTTTGTATTTTTTTCTAAATATATATACACTAAAGGAAAAGGTTGTGTGGTGGATTTCTGATGTAGAAATTTATCTATAACTATGCATTAACTTGAGTTTTTTATTTTTACAAATTTACCCACACACAATACTGATATGATCACCTACGCAATAATCACCTACACAATACTGACATGATCACCACTCATATGATTTCTAATTTTAACGAAAACTAAATTCCATACTGCCACCAAAACTTAAAAAAAAAAAAAAAAAACCATGCCTCTAGCTTATTTTCTGTAAACTAAACCTCAAACTACCACCCCAAGAAAAACATCCCTCTGTCTTATCTCCTGCTTTATTGCATATGATGCATTGCAATTCAGGATTAACAAAGTTGATAGATTCCTTTTTTAAGCTCTAACATCTACGTTCATTAACTAAGAACATAAGAGATTCTATATGAAAATTACAGGGTTGTCATTTAGAAGGCAAGCCATGTGAAAGACACCCTGACAGCCTTGGATAACTGTGGCTAAGCTCTGGTAATCCAGAATATCAGCTTTCACAAGCTCAAGTCTCTCCTTTGCTCCTTCCAATTCTCTGAGATGCTTATACTTGCAATCATCATCTGTAATTGTCACATCCATTAGAATAAATTACAATACCCATCGAATGTAAAAAGATCAAAGAACTAAATGAAAATTATGTAAAAACTATTATGCTAGTTGGTTGGTATACCAGTTGGGTTGGTGCGAACTGCTCCTCTGACAGTATAGCCTCTGCTGAGGAGCATCTTGACCAGCCATGAGGCAATGAATCCCCCTGCTCCTGTCACACAAACAGTTTCATCTGTTTTTTTCTCCTGCTGCATTTGATCTGGTCCCATTTTGCTTTATTATTCCTCCCTACAGACTGCAACACTCGGATAAACAACTTCACAGAGGGAGGCAGCAAGCAGTGAAATCTAAAGCTTCCTGAGAGTTGTGGAAATGAAGGGGAGGCCTTCCTCTTTAAAGGAGGAATTTTTGACAAGGCAGAGAAATGGCTGTGAGATAACCTCTACCGTACTTGAATGTATATGTAGGACAACCATGCTTACATAAACGTATAGTTGGGGCAAAGAGCAGACATATATTGAGGAGTTGTTGAGCATTTACTTGGTTCGGATGGCTTCTTGGATGTGACTGATAGTGCAATGTCATAAGTATTTTTATTTTTATAGAATTTGTATTCCAAGGTAGGAAATTCTTGGAAAATATTCAAAGCTGCTCGATACATCAATAAAGTGTTTATTTAGGCCATGTTTGCATGGGCAATATTATATTTTAAGCTTTAAAAGTATTGTTAAAGCATGCTTACATAAACAATATAATGGTGAGCAATCTCTCCTTTTATCTAATCAGATAAAAGTTATAATTTGGTTTGGACGGTGAAAAGGATAGCGACAATGTCCTCAATTCTACACAATACCATTGCGTTTGAAATGTTAATATGATTCTTTGAATATCTGGACCATTAAATTTAACATGCACATAGTTTCACCAACTAAATTTGTTTGATCAACTACTAACGGGATATATGGGATATTCAGTGACAAAATTAACGTTTAACACAGTTAATGTACTTAACAATAGGTTACGATAACCTATACTTCTAGAATGATGAGGTTATTATCTTTCTAGAATGATGTATTTCCAAATGTCATTTTTAAAATGTTGCTTTAATTTATGTAATATTAAAAAGTTTCAAGTAGTTTAATTGTTAAAATGTTGCTTTAATTTATGTAATATTAAAAAGTTTCATGTAGTTTAATTGAAATAGACTTGCGTATATATATCTATATATAAGAAAGAGATAGATTTAGATTAGAAAATTATTTTAAATTATTTCTTATTTATATTGAACAGATAATTGTTTTGTTTTGATATTTTATTTTCGTATTAAAAAATTATTTTAAATCATTCCTTTGTTTCGATATCTTTTATTTCCTACTTATCATAACTTTTATGATTTTTTAATATATTTTAATAGAATAGAAAATAAAATTTCAATTTATAATAATTTAAGATTTATAATGTATTTTAATATAATGGCAGATAATCTTTCACATTTAAAAGATATTAAATTTACAATATTAAATGTTATAATTTTAAATATATTTTAATAGGAAGGAGGATGATCTTTCATTTTTCTAATATGGTATTAAAATTTCTAGTAATGAAAATGTAAATTATTAAAAATATGTATATTTATATTATACTTTTCTATTAATGATATAATATTATAAATAATGAATAATTTAATTTTTTTTTAGAAAATAAAATATGAAAACAAATTTAAAAGCTCTCCATAATTGGAACATTGTTAGGAAGATTTTTAAATAAAATTTCAAATAAATATTTATGGTTTGAAAAATCCTATAGATGATGATTTGTGGAAAAGAGTTTTGCATAAGATGATATGTGTATAGGCCTTTAAAAAACTAGTATGACTTATTGATTTAAATGTTGGTGGTTTAGGTTGATGGCTTTGGTACAATTCGTAGATTGCTTCATGTGTTGGTACTCAAGAACTTGAATTGCAGTAGGAGGTGACATTAGAGGTGCCTATTGTGAGGGGGTTCTCTTTCAACTACTAAACTAGTATTGTAGACGTAAAAATAAATCAAATTTAATTTGTTTTCAATCCCTCAAGTCCTCTAATGCATGTTCTAATGTGATAGTCACTTTCTTCATTTTGACTAAATAGTTGACCTTCTTGTATTGTGAATAAGTTCAAATCACACTTTCCATGCATATGTTGGACTAGTAAGTCTTGGAAAAATTTAGGGGATAAATGTAACAAGCTAATTTTTAATCCCTAGATTAGCAATCCATATTTGTAAATATGATGTATGGTCATAGGCCAAGTGATACAATAAGGAAAAATTATACATTGCAAAGAATACAATAAAATACATCTTCCAAAAAGATAAGGATGGAGTCAAGGGGGCTATGTTTTCAAAGAGAGGGGGGCTTAAAAAAGGTCAAGTGGAAATTCCACATGCCTATTAAAGCCAAATAATTTTTATAAAATCACTTTTGTAATGGAATTTCTATTTGGTTTTTTATTATTTAAAAAGTCCAATCATTGGATGCATGTAAGAGGTATGGTGGGAAAGTCACTTTGCATGGGAGAAAAGGAAATTCAAATAGCGGGAGAGGGCTATTTTTGTAGTTTGGTAGAATAGAAAAAATGAGAGTTGAGTGTATGGAAGAAGGAAACCATAGTGGTGCTAAGGACAACTTGCTTGAGCTATTAAATACACATAGAATTAAACTATTAGACTTATTGAGTCATGAAAGATACACTTAATTTACATCCTTTTACAATATTTACACAACCTTTCCTTGAATTTTATCCTTTTCAACTCTTTTGTAACCTCGTTTTTCTCTATTTTAATACTTTGTGTGGGATTAGTTTCAAGATATCTTCCAATGCATTTATTTTAGAAAAATAACATGTTTCACTTATCTTTGAAATTTAGGTGAGTTTGGTGATGATTACAAGTACATTTAGAGCTAGCAACAATGTAAATTTTATTACCTAATTGAAAATTTGAATTTCCTTTTCAAATCATTGAAGAATTTCCATGGATGTGGGATTAATAATCAATCATCCAATATAGGGAAACAATCTTGAAATTTTTGAAGGGATTGGTTGTGGATTGTTAGAAAACATCTTGAAGATATTTATGTGAATATATTTAGAGATATTTAATTGCTAATTATTATAAAATGGTTGCAACTTCTTGTGATATATGTGGATCTAAATTATTTATTGTTTATCTTAGTTTAAATTCAAGTTTATATACGAGTAAGAGTGCCTTATCCATTCCAAAGGGAGAACTCTTGGAGTATATGCCCAACTTATGATGGAACAAAACAAAACTTCTTAATATTTCTTTTCACATAGATTGTCCTTCTTTAGTTTTAGTTGTAATATATTTTGATTTAGTTTATCATGTTATAGAGTATTTTTCTACCTTGTTTTTGGTAGAATTTGTTAAACAAGTGTTATGATTGATGTCAAAGGTGTAGTCATTAATGTCCAAAGTGTCGATATGATAAGGAACTGATTTATTCAAGGGGAGCCTCTCCCTATTATTCCCGAAAATGCAAAACTATGAATTCTTGAAATATGGATGAATTTGGATTGAGGTGGATATTGAAGCCTTGTGTAAAAAACCAAGCTTCTCGATGCATCCAAAACTCATGAGTGTATCCATGTATCAAGGTAAATTTTGGTCCATTGAAGTAACACCTTAACAAAACACTCAGATCCAAATTTTCATCTTGGATAGCAGATGGACCCCAACTATAATATGGCATTAGAAGTGGCATGTTAATTGGTGCCAAGTAGGAAAGAATGTGATATGGAGACATGAGGATTTGGCACATGACACTCATTTTTGGCATTTTTTTGTGGCCAATGAGATAGGTGGAAGGTGACATGTGGCGTATGCCTCAATAATTAGTAGTACTAAGGAACACCACATGGCAATGAGTTGATTTTCTAGTGATTCAACAAACTAACCATAGGGCCTGCAACTTAAAGATTAACACAAAACATAATTTTTAAATCCACATAATAGGTATGCACTTAAAATCTCATAGATAATTAATTAATAAATAAAATATTTACAAGAAAACTATTGGCCTCATGCTTGGCCACTCATTCTTCACTCTTACTCACACACTTACATGCTTCATGGGCTCACCTATATTTATACAAGTGGATTTGAACCCAAAATAGGTTCTAGATCTTAAAAAAGCTCCCAAGATATCTCTCATGATCGATTAAAACTCTCATATAATCCCTTATCTCTAGATAAGATATAACTAATCCTCAAATCTATCAAATCTTCCAAAATACTCTCAAACCTTCTCCTATTTACAAGAATTCTCATTCTCTCTTAAAAATATAGGAAAACACAATAAATAATTAAATCCTAACCTATGAAACTAAATCCTTTAGAAAACGTTCAACCCTAGGTTAGATGCACCTGCATGAGACTCCCCAAGTAAAATAAATTCATGGTCTCCTAACCATATATCTTCATAAGATGAATAAAACCCCTCCTCAATTCCAAAATTTAGTCTGTAGCTCATCAACTCCTTTGTCATATTCTTTCCATTCTGTTGTTGTCTTTTCCTATATTCTAGGCTTCCAAACTTTATGTTGTAGTTAATCTCCTTCTTTGCTAATATATACTCAAGGATTCATGTTGTTGTCTCTCTACCTCATCTTGCAATATCTTGGTTTATGTGTTTTTTCCATCAGTTTTCTTAATTCTTCAATGTCAATATCCAATCTAGTTTCTGACTGAAGTTTGTTGTTACTAGCTTGGAATATCAATTCATCATCTTTAACATTAAATTGCAAATTAAATTTTATCTCACATTCCACGCTTTCAATGCTTAAATATTTATCTTCTTTATCTGCAACTTGATTAGATTCAAGTTCCATCAACATCTTTTCTAACAATTGTAATTCTTCTTCACATTTAATAAGCATTTTATGATCTCTCTCAGAAATCATTTCAAGAGATTGGCCATAATCTTGCATGAAATATAATCAATTAATTCTCCATCATCTACAATATATCTTGCATCCATTCCCCAATTTTCATATTTAAAAACATAAGGCTTCTGACCTTTATGCTCATGATTTTATCCTCAAGTCTTTGTGTTCATCTTCTAGATAGTTTGTGGTTCCATTTGTGGGAATCTAACCCATGTTCATATCAACATATTTCATTTCACCATCACCATCATCCACACTAAGCATCGGTCCTTGTTTTGGTTCACAAATATATACATTCATCTCAATTATCTGGAGTTTTCCTACTTCCCTTAACAAAACTTTCAACTTATGCCTCTGACTCCTTACAATCAAATGCTTGATTGGCCATTTAAATTTCTTCTTCATTATCCATCCATGTTTCTGATTTTGTAGCAGCTCCATCAATACATAAAGTCATGCCTTCAACTCAAATATCTATTTCTTGAACTCTTCATCACTTATGCCAAGTGTTATTGCATCGCTGTGGTTTTTCTCCGAATTCTACAAATGAATATCCATAATCATCTTCATCTCCTCCCACGAACTTCACCCTGCTCACTGTAAGCTGTAATTAAACTAACACGTTACCAAGTTACTTCCTCTGAACTTGGCCAATGGTTTAATTCACTTAAATCATATTTTGGAGCACTCCTTGCTCCTCTCACTACAACAACTCCTTAGCTTATTTAGTGAAAACTTGCACTTATCTTCTTCCTAGATTTTCCACATTGCTATCTCTTTGCTCCTACCACACTCTGCAACTCATATATTTTAATTTGATGCAAGATTATTGAAATTATCATTACTTTGGGTGTCGATATCTATAGAAAATGCACCTAATTACAATCAACTTGACTTATCTCTATTAAGACTAACCTAGTACCCACGGGGGATTTGAACCGGTGGCCTATTGCAAGGAGTGCCTTAACAGCGCACCCAATCACCGTCAATCCAAAGCCTCGTGGGCAACTTATCACTCTAATGTTATTTTAACTCTAGAATTCTAATTTTATGGACCTTGGGTGTTAGGTACAACTGAAAATGCACCCTTCTATACATTATATAAATGACTCAAGATTTAACTTGACTCCAACTTAGACTCTCAAATTCAACTCATGATTTAATTTTACCTATTATATAGAAATCTTAATACTTTCCATGAAGAGTTGAGATATTTGAGGGTTAGTTATATCTTATCTGGAGATAAGGGATTAGATGAACATTTTTATGGATCATGAGAGATATTTTGGGAGTTTGTTTAGGATATAGAACCTACTTTGGGTTCATATCTACTTGTATAAATCTAGGTGAGCCCATGAGGCATGTAAGTGTGTGAGTAAGAGTGAAGAGTGAGTGGCCAAGAATGAGGCCATTAGTTCGCTTGTAAATATTTTATTTATTAATTAATTATTTGTGAGATTCTATGTGCATACCTATTATGTGGATTTCATAATTATGTTTTGTTTTAATATTTAAGTTGCATTCCCTATGGTTAGTTTGCTGCATCAACTAGACAACATGGCTATGAAATGTAAAAGATGACTTCATAAGAGAACCATGTGGGAGGCCCTATTTGGTATAAAGAATATTCACATAACAGTCTCTAAATCCTTGAGATTTGTGCCAAGGTAGTGTTTTGGTGAAGATTTAATGTGTATTTTAATTTGGCCAAAATGGAGATGAAAAAAGCATGTGTGCCAAAACTAATAATAGGGCCCTTACTAGGTTAGCTGACCATCTAGGATTACATAGAGTCATACATCCAGGTGTGTATGCAGTTTGGTTATTTGACGAAGACAAACATATTGATGAAAGTGAAGCAAAGGAGTTAAGTTAGAGTTCTAATTTGCATGGTTCCATGTAGAAGAAATAGAATTATATGGGTATCCATGCATCCAGGTGTCTATGTAGTTTTATCATTTTATGAAGACCTAGATATGGATGCAAGTGAAGAAAAGGAGATAAGTGAGAGTTCTAGTTCGGTCAAGGTTCTGCATACAGAAAGTGAAAAATGTATCCAAGTATCCAGGGATCTTCTTCTGCAAGTACCATAGTCAATAAATAAAAACTTAGATTCAAAATACATTGGAGAGGTGAGTTAAGATTAGTGTGCTTGCCCCAAGTTAAAAAAGGGCTAAGTTCATAACACTCGGATCCAAAGCCAAATAATAAGGAAATAAGGGGCATCTAGTAATATGGGAATTTTTAATGTGTCTTCTTGGACCTAGATTCCAAATGTATTTCAACTAGTTGTTTACGATTGTTGTCTCAATACATGGTCATGTGGTTTTGTGAGTTGAATTTAAGAGCCTAGGTGATCAAGGAACATTGAAATGAGAAAATAATCTCAATTATCTAGATTGTTCCTACATGGCATGTTGGCTCTACTAAGTTTTTATTGGCGTAATTTATCTTAAGCCAGAGAAGCTTGAGAGTGTGAAGAACATGATATTGTGCATGATAATGAAGAATAGAATAAAGAAATATGAGTTTCGTGGGAATTAATACAAAATAAGTATTAGAATGAAGTCTAAGGAAGATGTGCCACCTAGATAGGGAAGTAGTTTTATCTAAGTGAAAATAAGTGTTGTAAAATCTTGATGTACAAAACTCTGTAGACATAAGTAAGTTAAAGAATCAAAGATCATATTATTGTCATGGGTAAAGAACTAAGAGACAAATCATAAATAAATGATTTTATATGATTTTGTATGCCTATGGATTTAAGTTTGAAAATGTCATGAGAAAGGGATTTGTGAGCTAGTTTAGGTTAGTGTATGAAAATATTAGGGGATTAGTTTCTACTTCTAGCTAGTGCCAATAAATCATATAAGGGGAATGACATCTCCTTCTCATTGATGCTCGTAAATAATTTCAGGGGATTGGTGTCTCCTTTCTGTTGGTTCCAATAAATAATTTAAATGGGATTGATGTCTCCTTATGGTTAGTTCCAGTAAAAGTATTGTAACAATAGGTTGGTTCCTAGAAGGACATTCATACAAATAAGTTTTTTGGTTTTCTAACATAATTATTTTGGTGTATTCTCATGTTGTTAATGTGACTAGCATTTTATATGCATTGAAATGTTTTCATTATTAAAATTGACATTATACTGATTCACCTACCTCCCCTTCTCAATGTAATCATACTTCCAATAATTGGTTCAGAGAAGGTTCCTTCAAGAAGCAGCATAACCACTAGAAGCTATATCACAAGGGATCATGGCCAGTCACAAGGGATGTTCCTCAAGCAAATATCCATTATTCGATTGACCAAATTATGCATTTTGGAAATTAAGAATGAGTACCTATATTATGTATCTAGGTATTGATATATGTTGAAAATGGTTATTCGGTTCCAACAACTCCTCCAACTAATTAGAATTGAAAATTTCAATATTCAAAAAATGAAAAGGAAAAAATTTCATATTATGTGGATTTTTAGTTACAAAATTATTCAAAGTGATGCACTACAAAATCTCCAAAGGGATTTTGAGAAAGCTTCAAAGGAGCTATGAAGGAGATGAAAAAGAGAAGAAGGCTAAGATACAAACTCATAAAAGTCAATTCAAAAGTCTAAGAATGGATGAAGATGAAAATGTTACAACATTCTTTCTTTGTGTAGATGATATAGTCAATACTAAAAAAGGTATTAGTGATATAGTTAAGGAATCAACAGTTGTTGACAAAATACTGAGATCCCTTCCCTTAAGATTCAATAAAAAAGTTTCATCTATTAAAGAAATGTCATATCTTGAAAATATAAAGACGGATGCCTTTCATGGAATTCTCACTACATGCAAAATAAGAATAGAAAAGGAGGATTCAGGATCAAGGGAGGTAGAATTTAAGGTATCAAAAGAAATAAACATACAAATGTTCCATGAAGTTTCAAGTCATGAATCAGATGAAGAAGAATCTCAATTCATGAGAAAGCTAAAAAGGGGAATTTGCAAATTCGAGGGTAAGCTTTCATTTAAGTGATTTGAGTGTGGTAGAATATGTCACTATGCATCTAAGTATCCCTATGTAAAATTAAATGATAGTGGTGATAGAGAAATATTAAAATCTCATGATTATAGAAGAAAAGGGTATATCAAGAACATTGTGAAGGAACCATAAAATTGTCAATCTTCCTCCATCAAATCAGGCCTAGGTCATTCAAAAAATAAAAAATAAAGTCAAGAGAGAATCAAAGGAAGTAGAAAAAGGAGAATATGGCAGTTATGTCTATGTCAAAAAGGGAAGGTAAATTAAATTCAACATAATTATTCCTTTCATAAAAAAATATACTCTGAGTTACCAAAATTTATTTTATGGATATTGTTCTTGATGTAATAATTTTTGTCATTAAGAAATTAATTGTAGAGCTTATGCAAGAAAATGTTGAGAAATCATAATGCATGTAGATTAGAGTAGATTTCTCTTAACTTGATAATTACTTGTGAATGTTTGTTGGATTCTTATTAATTTAATTTTCTCTTCTTCATCAAAAAATTACCAAGAGTACAAAACATAAAGATCACAAGAGATAGATAACACAAAAATGTAGGCTCGAGGCCATGGCAAAACCCCATAAGGGGGAAAACCCAAGAAAATCCTCTTCTTATAGAATTAGATCAAAGTGAGGTATCTAAGATCCAAGACTAATACTAAGATTGTCACAATGAAACCAAGTCAACCCCCCTCCAATTCTTTGTTGGGACAGGGTCCCCTGGGTCATATTTTGTAAAATTTTTGTTAAGATATCGTAAAGTCTCCGCATTTTGAGGAGAGCACGAGTAGTGCAGGTCAATAGGAGTCAATGGGGCTTTAGGAAGCTCAAAGCCCCTTAGTTTGTTAAAGTCAAGTTATTTTGAGACCCACCCATGGTTCGCAGACCATGGTATTGTAATGAAGGAAGAATATAAAAGGAAGTCATAGCTAAGTAGAAAAGTACATGAGTTGAGTTTGATTCTATCTATTCTGTACTTAGGCAAAGGGGAAGGCTCCTGCAACTATGTGCGTGGAGACCTTGGTAAGTTCGCAACTAAGTGTGTGAGCCCTTGCAGTTGTGTGTGCAGGGTTGTAACGAGTTTGTATCTGAAAATATAACCATAATAAAGGCATATTTTGAAGTGATATCTGTGTATATGTGTATTTTTATTTATTTTTCAAGTTGTTGTAATTATGATCTGTTGAATGCATTTAATGAGGAAAAGTACTTAATAAATTCGTGAAGACGTAGATTTGTTTATATATGATTTTATCCATGGTTAGCACCATTAGCGAAGGCCATAAATCTATTAATTGTTATTTACTGTAAGTTTGGGCTTCAAGGGTTAAGGTTCGTTAAGGTCAAGATAAAGCCCTAAGTTTTGAAGAAACATATCACATAGCCCTCTCAATGAATAAATCTAGTTCTAGCATCCCCCAATACGTCCTCGGGTGAGACTACAACCTGCGCTACATGGGTTATTACTGAAAGGGTCAATAGTGTAGAGTTTCGTTAGTTATCACAATTAATTGCAAAGTTGGGTCCAAGCCCTCTTAAGCCAACAAATGGTTCTGTTGCTGGGACCGGGATCTATTTGAGGGACGTTTGATGTGGGCTCCATGGAGACCAACAAAGAAGGAGATTGAAAAGTGGATAGATCAAAAGCTGCATGATTTTACAACTCAAGAAAACAGGAATCCACACTTGCCGAAAGAAGAGTGGTTGCAGAGATATCTATATCAGGTGAACAAAAAGTTTTCCTTTGCACTTTTTCATGTGAGTTATATGAATGATTGGCTAAATTGGAGGATGGACAACCTACCTAGAAGCTAGATAACCCTATTGTGTGGACACCAAATTTAGTGAAGTTCCTGGAAGGATCAGAACACAAGTTTGTGAAGGTGGTCGATTACTGGATCGATATTGTTTTGGGCAGATTTATTATTGAGTTTGCGATTAATATGTCTGTGATCTATAGTGAAGTTGAACACTGATTTTTTAAAATGACCAAGGGGTAATTATCTGAAGTCTTTGAAGACTTGGATTAAAATCTATTTTGCGAGAAACGTGTGATGCCACTAAATTGATGTTTAAAAGAGGCTCGATGGGAGCTATGCGAAGTGGGAAACCTTTCAGAAAAGATCTAGATACAATTGCTGAGTAGAATCCTTTGTTAGGAGCATCCAATAGTGAAGAACAAAGTAATAGTCCGGCCCAGAGGTGAGCTACAGTCTCTAGATTAGGGAACTACAGAACACCACATCCATCAACTCCACCTCTCCCATCATGTCCACCTCACACAACTACGCCTCTAACTCCACCTCCAGCTCTGCTATTCAGTATCATGAACACTATGAAGATTCCTGTATTCAGGGGTCTAGGGACAGAGGACCCTGATCAATTCTAGTTTGTAGTAGATGCTATGTGGAAGTCACAGTAGATAACAGATGACGATCTGAAGAAAGCACAACTAGTCATAGCATTGCAAGATAGGGCACTGAGTTGGTATATTAAGTACAATACGACTCATCCAATTGCGTCATTAAAAGATACGAAAGATGCACTGAATAATGAATTTAGAAATCCAAAGTCTTAAACCTAGTATGTGACTAAGTTCAAAGAAATTAAGAAGAAGGTGAAAGAATATGCATGGGATATTGATGAGAGGCTCAAATGTCTATTACAACAAGCTAATCTATAGATCTCAGACGAGCCTCATTTGAGATTATCATAGTCACATCAGAAGCTCGAATCACAAGCTGAAGAACTAGAAATTACTATGAAGTTGGAGGCTTCGCCTATTCAGGACACGAATCTAGGAGTGCAACAGATTCATATGTAGTTGGCTATCTTGCATATGGAGTTGTTGGATCTAAAAAAGGGAAAAGAGGTAAAAAATGAGACCCATTCTGAAGTGTGGTGCTTAAAGTGCAAAGGAAATGGTCGTGACAAGGATAATTTCCCATTATATAAAAACTATCTAATTGGGGGAGGTCCTAACCCCTTGAAACTAGAAACTTCCGTGGATTGAGTAATGGCGTAATACCCTGGTGTGCTATCTACCAAATAACAGGAAAACACTCAACTAACAATTGCCATTTTTTGCAAAAGTTCATACAGAAACAACTATTGTGCAATTTTTGTAAGTCTGAGGCCATGATGAGCACAATTTTCAAAGCTATGAGTTAATGATGGACATAACTTTGACATATAGGGTACAGGCTAAGACACATTCTTAGTAGGATGAAGGTGCACCTGCAGTGCGTGAAGGATTCCAGGGATGAGGGAGAGGATGAGGGGTAGGAGCTGGAAGAGGTCACAAACAGGTTATTTGTTACAATTGTGGGGAACCAAGCCACTATGTGTGGTATTGTCAGAACTCGACACACCCCTCTTATCAATATCACTAATAGTTTTACCACATAATAGAAGATTGTCCTATACTCATTTCAAATATGTAAGAGAAGAAGAACTAGAAGCCCACTTAGAACATCTAGATGATGAGGTCAAAACCATGTTAGGATGGCCAAAGTGTTAATATAGTTACGTGAAGCAATATAACTATTGGGGAAGATAAATCCATAGGGAAACATCCAGAAGAAAATCCGTGGGTGTGCAGGGCTACTGATAAAGATACTTAATTTTATTTTCATAAGGAAAAAGAAACATTTATGGAGGTGAAGAAGAGCTTTGTGGATTCAGGGGATTCCACATCAAAAGATCAGAATACATGAACATAGAAGCCTGAAGAGGTCATTGCTGCAGAGGAAACAAATCCCTCAGTATTGAAATCCTTCTTGCAAACCTACATGAAGCTCTTAAGGGACCAAAAAGAAGTGGAGGGACTACAAGAGTTAATAGAAAATTGCACTAGCAAGGGTAATTCACTATATGAAGAGCGCGCAGTGCATAAAGTAGAAAAAAATAAGAAAATAACTGGTTGAGAAATGAGATTGACTGTAAAAATTGGAGAATTTGAAATGGACCAGGTAATCTTAGATTTGGGATCTAAAGAATTTTTTTTGCCTAAATAAACCTGGGAAAGAATGGGAAGGTCAGCGCTGTAGTGGTCCCCAATTCAGCTGTGAATGGAAAACCAACATACTATTATTCCTATGGGATGCCTACATGGAGTAGTTGTAGACATTCAAGGGGCACGCGCCATAGCTGATTTTGAGGTAATCGAAATAGTAGATGATAATAATCCCTACTTGGTGTTGCTTGGAATCGATTGGGTGTTTGATATGAATGCGGTCATCAACCTCAAGAAGCACAACATGATGTTTGAGAAGAAGGAACTGAGAGTAATTGTTCGATTGGATCTAGTCGAGGGTGTGTGGTATACTGAACTAGTCCAAGATTACTATGAGGAGGATGATATTGAACATATCTATAAGCTTAATACGTGGAACAAGGATTGGATCAATCCTACAGTTGATGGAGGAATTACTTGGGAAAAGGATAGCTTTTGCAACTCGAATTCAGATGAAGAGCTTAAGCATTGGCATAGTAGATTGCATGAAGTATCAACACTACGATGCAACAAACTTACTAAATCACTCCATTATATATCCACTGAGGTACACAATTTACCATATTATGATGGCTTAGAATATGTAAAAAAGTTTCTTGATCAATTTGAAAGGGATTTACTAGAGGAGCATCGGTTCCAGGAATTGGACATCGTGTTGAGAGCTATGCCTTCCATATGGTGGGGTACACATAAGAACAACATTGCAAACTGGAAGGAGTACCGAAGGATGATGAAGTTGCGATTTAGCTATGCAAATACCTGTATTACTGAAAAGAATATAGGGAAGGATGATCCACGTGAGAATCTGGCTCATTGGGCAAAAGCATGGGGAGAGGAACCATACCCTGAATGGGTACATATATTCTACCACACCTTGGATACTATTCTGATGAATTGGTACTTAGAAACCGAGCTACGACCTGGAACCACAAAATGGGATGTTCTGATGGAAATATTTCTGCTAACATTAAGTTTTGAGGACGGACTCGAATGTATTGATGAAGAATTACAAGAAATCAAGGTTGTGATATTCAGGACACTTGTCGAGGCTATCACATGGGTACAACCTAATTAGAGTAAGCAATTGGCCATGCTCTAAAATGTTACAATGTTACCACAAAATAAGGATAGGAACACCCCAGGAATATTAGTATCCTTGAGTTAGAAGGAAAGCACGAAGTCTTTGGTCCTAAGGTAGAGGTACCTAACATTTCAAAACCATTAAAGACTGAGCAAGTGAACATGGGGTCAGAAACGCAGCTGAAATTCGTGAATATAGGATATTACTTGGATGAGGGTGCACTTGACAAGGTCATGGATTTGTTGTAGGAATATCAAGACTTGTTTCCAAAAATGATCTATGATCTAAAGGGGATAGTAGGTGATCTAGGTGTTATGAAGATCAATCTTAAGCTATATTCAAAGCCAGTAAAGCAGCACCCATACTGATTGAATCCCAAATATAAAGAAAATTTGAGCGAACGGCTAGATAAGATGCTCCCAGCGGGAATTATTGAGCCTGTAGAAGAATTAGACTAGGTTAGTCCTATGGTGGTTTAGGAGAAGAAGACAAAGGGAAAAATCAAGATCTACGTAGATCTAAGGAAGTTGAATGATGCTTGTGTAGATGACCCATTCTGTACATCGTTCATAGAGGAAGTCTTGGAGAATGTTGGTGGCCAAGAAGCATACTCTTGCAAACATGGATTCTCAGGATATCACCAGATTAAGATTATGCTAGAAGATCAAAGCAAGACTACTTTCACCATAGAATGGGGTTGTTTCCAGTAAACAGTTATGCCCTTTAGACTTAAGAATGCCCCTGTGATCTTTTTTAGGGTGGTAGTCACAATCTTTAAGGAATTTATCCACAAGTTTTTGGAGGTCTAAATTGATGATTGGATGGTGTATGGGTTAGTTAAAAGACATGTTTAAAGTCTTCACCTAATGCTGGATACTTGTAGAGAGTATCAGATCTCCCTAAATCTTAAGAATTGTATATTTTGGGTACCATGCAAAATAATTTTGGGCCACATCATTTGTAAGCAAGGGTTGATGGTGGACCCTGTTAAAATTGTGGTGATTATCAATTTGTATCCCCCGAGGAATGTAAAATAGGTGTGCGCAACATTTGGCCATACATGATACTATAGAATGTTCATTAAGGCATATGCACAGATCACTGCGCCCATGGAGAAATTATTGAAGAAAGATGAGACATTTTGCTGAGATGATGATTGCTAGAAAATTTGAGATGTCTTGAAGGAAAATATGGTTATAAAACCTATTTTAATGTTCCCCGATTGGAAGAAATAATTTCATGTACATGTGGATGCATCCTTCCTAGCATTAGCAGCAATTCTAACCCAACCAGGCATCGGGATATCGACCATCTGGTTGCATTTGCGAGCAGAAAAATGTCTAAGTCAGAGAAGAATTATTCAACCATGGAGTGCAAAGGGTTTGTAATGGTATATGCACTCCATAAGTTCATGCATTATCTATTGGGTGCACACTTCAAAATGTATACCGACCACTCAGCTTTGAAGTAGCTGGTCAACAAGCCTGTGTTGGGTGTCAAAATTTGTAGGTGGTTACTTCTATTTCAGGAGTATGACTTCGAAGTAATTGTGAAGCTAGGAAGATTAAATGTTGGACCTGATCACCATTCATGGATTGAGAATAGAGAAGAACCTACAAGTATTGATGAAGGATATCTTGATGCGCAACTCGTTGTTGTGTGCATTTCAGACGAACATTTTGTGGATATAATATAATTCTTGTCTACAGCTGTAGCTCCTAAAGGATATACAATGCAGAAGAAGAAGGAATTGGTGGTCAGGGTTGCGGATTACTCCGTATTCACAGGGAACTTGTATAAAATGGGGTCAGATGAAGTTCTGCGCAGGTATGTACCAGATTATGAAAAACAAATTATCCTTGTTGAAGCACATGGAGGAGTTGTTGGAGGAAATTATGACGGAAGAGTGATTGCAGAAGATCTTACGAGCTAGGTTGTGGTGTCCAACTGTACATAAATATTCCAAGGAATATTGTAGGGCATGTGATGTTTGGAAAAGGACTAGGAAGCCATTGCAAAGGCATGAATTTCCTCTGGACACACAAGTATTGTTACAAGCATTCAACAAATGGGCAATATATTTGTTGGGACCTATTCAGCCACTACGAAGTAAGAAATGAGCACGCTACATTATCACAATGACATAATACTTGACCAGGTGGGCCAAGGTGCAGCCAATGAAGGATTTCAGCACAATTACAACTGCAAGGTTTATATTTGAGTACATTTTGTGTAGGTTTGGTTGTCATAATATTTTGATGAGAGAAAGGGGTTCACATTTCTTGAGTGAAACGATTTCTGATTTGCTAGAATAATTCCAGATGTATCATTAGAAAAGCATGACATACCGTCCTCAAGCAAATGGAACATTTGAAGCTTTCAATAAAATCATGGAGAATGCTTTGATGAAGATCTGTAATGTGAATAGGAATGATTTGGATGTATACCAACTGTTCTTTGGGCATATAGAACTAAATGTAAAAAGTTGACTAGATAGACACCGTTTTGGCTGGTTTATGGACAAGAAGTAGTGATGCCAATAGAGTACATAGTGCCCAGTTTGAGGATTGTTGAAGTCACAGAGATGGTAGATTGGGATATAATGGAAAAATTCCTCGTGCAAATACTTCAGTTAGAATAAGATCACTTCTTGGTAGGTTTTCATCAGTAGGTGAAGAAGGTTAGAGAAAAGGCGTGGCATGATCGCCACATTAAGCAATGCATTTTTAAAAATGGTGATTTAGTGTTGATGTATGATAGCAAATTTACTAAGTTCCTAGGAAAGTTTCATGTGCATTGGCTAGGACCATACATCGTCAAGGAGATTATGGATGGAGGTGCAATTTAGCTCGCGAAGCTAAATGGGGAGCTATTTCTAGTAAGAATCAATGGGATCTAGTTGAAGTTGTACAGGGGTGATCCCACCCCTGCACAATGCTTACATGTATGCAGAACGGTCTTAGTACTTCAGAATGTTGCAAGGAAGTGTGGGACTATAAACTATGTTTCTCGAAGAAAATTTTGGCAAAGAGAATGGGTTGCACAATGGCTCGGAGGAGGGCATAGATGGGATCTGTGATGAAGGAGTTGCGCTAGCAAGGTGGGTCCCATGTAACCTGTCTAGCAAGTGACCGTTGGAAGCACTCTAGATGATTTCATGGCTATGTTTCCATTAAAGGGAGCGGGAGGAAAGAATTTAAGGAGCATATCTTTTGAAATTTGTTGCCAAAAGAGAATTATTTAGGGAGATCTGGAGGGAATCGATGGATTTGAATTCAAAGAGGGCTATAAATACAACATTCCACTCCACATTCGAACACTTTTCTTCCAGAGAGATTTCCTTGAGACTTTGCACCTAAGTTTGAACATAGACGATTACTATATGTTTGGATGTGATTGACAAGAGATAGAGAGGGAGATTTCGTGGAAAGGGCTTGGGTTTGAGGGAGATTTGTTTGAGTAGAATAAGAAAATATTCTGGGAGGGCCCTCACAAGTTGATTGCAACACCACCAGCCCCTACCACAATGCCTAAGTCATTGAGGTCAAAACCTATTGCCTCCATGATAGGAGAGAAGAAGAAAAAGAGGCCATAGAAAGCCCTGGTTCTGTAATCACCACGCAAAAATCCAAGTGAGATTATACAAAAGGGTTGTATGTATAAAACTAAGTAGCCAAAAGAACCCCAAGATCTGGATGAAGAAGAGATGACTGTGGGGATTGAAAATATCAGCGTAGGGGATGCAGAGGAAATTACTCGGCTACTGCCATATATAGACATAGGAAATCAACTACCAAAGTGAGTAAGGACCCTGAATCATTGAAATAAAAGGTTTCAAGCCATTTTTTCCAGAGGAAGTACCTATTGAGGGCGACTTGTTGGCTCGAGTACTATTTTTAAAGATGGAGGATTGGGATTTGGGTGATCATGAAAAGAGTTCACAGTTAGAACCTAGTAAATTATTGAAATCGGTCTATTTTGAGGAGGTGGGTGTCAAAAAGCTTGAACCAATCAAGTGGGAAATTGACATTCAGTGTGCCAGGTTTTTCAATATGTCGTGTGTCCCATATTTTAGCCATAACATCATTAATACCATCTGTGTGCGTCAATTGTTGGCATTGGTTCATGATCAGTGCCTCTGGCTGGGAGGGCCCATCCCAACTGACGATATGATGATCCATAGAATTACAGCACTATGTTATTAGGGTGCAAACCCCGCAGATGCTTTTGTGGGGAAGTCACAAGAGAAAAATCTCGCAGATCAGATGAAGAATGACTTCGGGTTGGTGAAGAAGTCGCGAGGCTACACCATTAGCTCTATCTCGGATGGACTTGTGTAGTTTGTTGCACATATTTTGGCAAGACAAATAATGTGGAAGTTTCGTGCCAATGAAGTGCTGCACCAGTGGTATCCTTAGCCATGTAGTGCAACTAGGGGGTCCAATTTAATTGGGAAAAGTACCTTTGCGAGGAATTCTTGGATGATTCTCGAGAAGCCTAGGAAGACGGAAAAGCATTCCACTACACCTGGTTACTGTTATTGATCACACTGGTGGCTTGGAGGATGCCAGAGGATTCCCATTTCCTAACGCTATATTTAGACTTGTGCGCGGCTGCAAAATTCACCTCGTTGTGGGTGACAAAGGACCCTGATTGTATCATTGAAACCAAGATGTTCTGGGTCCTGTTTGAATCAAAGTTGCATATGGTGATCAATCAATGGCCATAGTTGTCACCCAGTCTACATGTGCAATGTGAAAATATAGTATAATTCAAAGCATATTTTCACAATCTGTCCATACATGTGAAGAAGGATGTCATAGGAACATGGCACAAGTTGCCTTATTTAGTCATAGAGGATTATATTATGGGGGTCATCAGCCAACTACCAAGCAATTAGCTCATCCTATCTGGCAAATCTTCAAGAACAAGTAAGGTCGCATAAGTAGAAATGGGGAAAACAGGAGCTGCAGCAAAGGCCAAGAAAGAAAAGGAGAAAGAATCACATAAGGCTTCTACAAAAGAGAAGGAAGTGCAAAAAAAAAAAGTTGCACAAGAAACAACATTGCAGGTCACCATTGACCTTAAAGAACCTGAGATAGAGGGCATCGATGTTGAGGTCGAAACCATAGATTAAGATGAAGGGGGCACAAACCCTTATGTTGGATCAAAGGACATAGAGTCCCCCTTTAGGATTAGGATGACACATAAGCAAAGTTCGATGGGAGTTCGCAAGAAGAATAAGTCAGATAATTTTGTGAGTACTACACCATTGCTCCTCACGGAGGGCGACCTTGATGAGATATGTGATGTTTTCTACTCCACCACTGAAAACATATGGGGGCACATCGAGGAAAAGTACTACCAAGTACTGGAGAAAGTGTAGGAGGGCTTGAAGGAATTGTAGGTCCAAATAGAAGTGATCAAGGCAAGTGTGGGACAAGCATGCATGGGTCAAGTGAGTGCGAGTAGGACCTCAAAGGCATAACTGACTTTAGACCTTTGCTCAACGATCCTGCTGGAGGGATCCTTGCATGTTGAAACAACTGAGGATGAGGCAAGGCTCTTGCATATGACCAACATGAGTATCAACCTTGTAGAATTTCCTATTGAGACCTTGCACGAGCTGCACTAAGGAATTTCAGACGAGCTCCGCATCTCAGAGAAAATAGGTCTATTGATTATTGAATAAGTAAAGACTAATAATAAGTAGTTGTTTGCAGAAAAATCATAGGCCTTGTAGGTCAGCGATGAGGTGATGCAGTGAAATCAATAGCTAGAGGTAGCCCTTACCCAAGTTTGTAGCGATCTCCCTGAGATCCAAATTCCAACTAAGGTAGCCTCTATAGAGAAAATTCATAAGTTAGTTGTTGCAATGAAGGAATCCAAGGAGGAAATCACAAAGGTTTGGTTTGAGTTGCAATTGTAGATTTTAGAGCTTCAAATGAAGGTACAACAAACCACACCTGCGGAGGTCAAACAACAGTGTGAGGCTACCATTAAAGAAGCTATGACAACTCAGGTCATTATAGTCATGGACTGCATCCAACTATTCGAGTAGACAATGGAAATCTGGACCTCATTGCAGGAGGACCCACACTTGTAGACAATCGAAGCTGACATCTGCGAAAAGAAACTACAGTTTCACTAGATTAGGGCTACAACATAGACATTAACACCTGTGTAGAGGTTCACCCAACTCCATGAAGGTAAATTCATATAGACCAAGATTGATGAGTTGCGTCGGAAGGGCTAACGAAGTAAGGCAACTGTCACAGACCATCCAAATAAAGTTAAAATCTCTTCAGCAAAGATAGAGAACCATGGGCGTTGTGGTCAAAGATCCAATAATGGAGAAGTTGGTCCAAGAAGTTCGCCAGGCCACCATGCAGGGAACAACAGATCTTCAAGTGTTGAAGATCAAATTCAGCCGCCTCTAAGAAAAGGTTGAGGAAACACTAGCAGAGTGACCTGAGACGAGTCAAGACTTTGTGTTAGGGGTCTGTTGGGATAGGGTCCCCTAGGTCAGATTTTGTTAAAATTTTGTTAAGATATTGTAAATTCTCCGCATTTTGAGGAGCGGAGCGTGAGTAGCATAGGTTAATAGGAGTCAATGGGACTTTAGGAAGGTCAAATCCCATTAGTTTATTAAATTCAAGTTGTTTTGAGACCTGCCCATGGTTCATGGGCCATGGTATTGTAACGAAGGAAGAATATAAAAGGAAGTCATAGAAGAGTCATAGCTAAGTAGAGAAGTACATGAGTTAAGTCTGACTCTATCTATTTTGTACTTGGGTGAAGGAGAAGTCTCCTGCAGCTGTGTGCATGGAGACCTTGGTAAGTCCACATCTGAGTGTGTGGGCCCCTGTCGTTGTGTGCACAGGGTTGGAACGAACCTGTATCTTAAAATATAAGCATAATAAAGGCATATTTTGAATTGATATCTTTGTATTTGTGTATTTGTGTTTATTTTTGAAGTTGTTGTAATTATGATTTAATGAATGCATTTAATCAAGAAAAGTACTTAATAAATTCGCGAAGACATAGATTTGTTTATTTATATGATTTTATGCATGTTTAGCACCATTAGCGAAGGACATAAATATGTTAATTGGTATTTACTGTAAGTTCTAGGTTTCAAGGGTTACGGTCAAGATAAAGCCCTAAGTTTTGTGAAAACAAATCATATATCCCTCTAGATGAAGAAATCTAGTTTTAGCATCCCCTAATACCACCTTGGGTGAGATTGTAGCCTAGTCTACGTGGGTTGTTGCCGAAAGGGCCCGTAGTGTATGGTTTTGTTGGTTAGCACAACTAACTCCAAACCTTGGTCCAAGTCCCATTAAGTCAACAGTCTTCTTCGCCAAGTCAAAGTCAATGTTGGTCAAATATTTAAATTATATTCATCTCTTGAAAATTTGGCCCCTAAAATTTTGGGCCCTGAAATCTTAACCGTGTGGCAATCTCTAGAAAATGGTAGGAAATTTGTATGTGTGAAAAAATTAAGGAAAAAATAGTTTGCTTTCTCTTTCCTTTCAACTTTTTCTCCTTCCTTTGACTTCATTGGTCTCTTCTCCTTCTTCTTGCACATAAATTTATGTGATATCGAAATGTCAAGAATAGGTGCCAATATATAGTTGTTCGACCATATGAAGAGGCAAAAATTATGGTCTAGCCAATTTTTCCATTTGCAGGGCCAACTTGGACTTTTGAAGAAATATTGACTTAAAAATAAATTTCTTCTCTTTTCTTTCAAAAATTCCAAATGGGATTTTGACTCAAGACATATTTTATTTCGAATCAATAAACCCTAGAAGCATGAAGAACATGCTTTGATGAATGAAAATAATAATAATAAAAACTTCCTTTTCTTATTTTTCTTTTTCATGAAATACATATTGATATAAGTACAATGATAATTATGAAAAACAAATATAGTTACATTTTCGACACTCACTCTTAACTAGGAAGGTATTCATAATGGCACAATATGGTACCAGGATAGTCTCATAACCAGGATAATCACAAGAAGAGTTCATATTGATAAGCATCATCATTATCATAACCATCAATGTCAACTATAGCAAGGCCTTGAGTGACAAGTTCTATCTCCACATTATATCAGAGCATAATTATGGGAGGCATAAATTTGGACACCACAACCACCTCTCTCTAGGAACATACCCCATTCAGGTGTTCACCAGTGTTGAGTGATAAAAGGTGTCCTTTTAACTCCTAATTATCTTTACATTAGTTATCAATCTAGGTAAGACTTTCTATTTCAAGAGTGTACATAGTATGTGGCAGCTGTTTACTCAAGAGTAATGCTTCTAAATTGCAGTACAGTTCTTTCAAATACAAGAGTAAATGGATGTAGCTAGTGAACTCTAATCACAATTAAGAGAAAGCTTAGTTCGCTAATGAAACCAAATCAGATATTCATTAAAGTATCAGTCAAGAATACAGTAACAATAACTCATTTCTCTTTGAATTGATTGATTTTCAAAATGCAATTTCTAATCTAAACAACAGGGATCTCGGTCTGAGAGTGTAGACAGTTGTAGTCAATACTCGTTACAGTAGAGAATCTCAAGATAGCACGTTGAGCTAAATAACTGGATCGGAAACAATGATAATAGAACACTGAACTAAATGACTAAATATGAAATAATAATAACAGAGTGCTGAAGTAGATAACTAGATCGGAGATAAAAACAACTTGAATCAATATTACTACAGAATGTAAAATAGAGTAATTTCATTAAGACTAGAAATATGAAATAGAAAAGCGATGCAATTACACTAAGTGGAAATCAAACCAAACCATCACATGGCAAAAATCATAAAATAATGGTACAGGAACAACAAGCGAATTCACCAGGGTTGGGCCCTTAGCTGCTAGTGAACACCACCGGATTACTTCAGTAGATGAGAAGGAACAACAACTGATTTATATATTAATCATTGCAAAATAGTTACAGCCAGTTTGTACACTGCTTTAATTGCAAGAGTCGATGATCAAAGTTACAAATATAATAGTAATTCTCGAATAATGTCTCTCCCGCTCTGCTTACAATTGCTACTTTTTATAATGGCAAAGAGGTAAAAGGATAAATAGTAACAACGATCCCTCAGGATCAAGAGATCCTGAGGTATTCGTGCAATCTTCTAACTTCATTCATCTTTCATAGGTGTGATTCACTTTAATTTTGTCCATAACTGCATGCTCCATCCTTGGCTTGCTTGTCTTTTCATTGTCCCTTGGTTGAGGAACAACAGTTGTCCCATTTCATATTTTTCCTGCATAAAGAGGGATGACAGTCAACTAAATTGTGATGATAGATAATTTCCTCATTTTTATCATAATTATTTGATATATTAACATTTTAGGATGTGAAAGGGATGTAACTAAAGAAAAGGATGATGGAATAAATAATATATGCATACCTTTTCCATGACTCAACATACTCCCCTGGTCACCCTTTTCATGTCCTCATGAAAACCATATAGTTTGTATGTAGAGTAGTTAAGGAATACGTTGGAGAAGGAATGTCATGAAGTGGTCTGAACCCATGATTCTTCGCCAAGGTTTCAAAAATGTATCCTGTCTGTCCTTTAGGTAATTCATATATAGCTTTATAGCCTTTTGCAGGATACTAGACAATAGGACTATAGAACCGACAGCCTAGCCAATATGGGCCTTCCCTCAAGATGAGGTTGCTATAAGTAACAAAGTGATTTGCAGCAAATTTAAAGTTTTTATAGTTAAATGGTTATCTGTCTTGTACATTACGATTGGAAACTGTCCATCTGAATTTAGCTACAACCAGGGAGCTCTCTTTAATAGAGAAAAAATACTCTATCCCTTGTTGGACAATTTCTTTGTGAATGGGCCCCAAGATCTGGATTACTCCCTTTTTCATCAAACTTTTGTGTTTGGCCAGCATTTGTAGTGGGTTCTTCGGTTCACCTCTGACCCAAAGGTCGAACCCATTTTCCTACCTCTGGAATGTATTATGGGCTTTAAACCATTTCAATTGGTTAATAGCAAATGAAATGAAGGATTGAAATTGTACATCTCCCACAAAAGGGCTAGGATTCTTCTCCAATTCTTCTTCCAATACAAAATTATGCAAGTAAAATTCATAGAGTAATCGTTGAAATTTCACCCCATGGTGTTTACAGTAGTTTATGAAATCTTCAACAGTTTTCAATTCTATGGGTTTCCCTGCCTTGACAACCTTGAATTTTAGCTGTAAATACCTTTCTAACAAAAATAAAATGTAATTATTGGCAGGGGACCAACATGCCAAAACATTTTTGTATAGTGAAAAAAGAGTATCCATTTGACACATGACTATCTCCAGTCTAATCTTTATTTTCTCAGTTCTTTCTTCTGCCCTTTGATATTTATCGAAGGCCTCACTTTCTAATGCATTGATATTCCACAGTTGCCTTTGTAATTCCTAGTATCTCTGTTGGGGAACAGTTTCTTCCTCAAGCTTTTCTATGGTCAGCTTAGATTCTGCCAAATTTTCTTGAAGATTTGTTATATAAGGGTCGCTACACGTCAAAATATCTTTGGCTTGGATATCTGTCTGAGTGTCTATGTTGTTGGAGGGTATCACCTCTGTTTGAACAACTACATTACAAAAATGTACATTCTCTATTTGGGCAGCCGCTTCTGTAACAATTGCTTGTTGTTCCTTATCAATTTGAATGAATATGGGCTCAATTTGAGTCCCAGTAACCCTTGTATCATGAAATTTGGTTTGAATGGTTATGTTCATCATTTTCGCACTTCTGCTTGAAACATTCCCTCTTTTTAATGTCCTTATCTTTTTTCGAAGTATTTTAATTAATTTTTGCAGCCTCTGTTGTTCCTTTCTAAACATTTCAATTTTTCTTTTCTTCTTTTTGGGAGGAACAACTGTTTCACTAACTGTTTCTATTCTTAGTGAGCTCAGTTTCTCACCTGGGCTTTGCTCTCCAAGGGCTGTGTCTTTGTCCTGACTGGTTTCTATTTCTCCTATTTGGCCCTCATCTTCTGTGTTCAAATTGACCCGACTAGGTTCTTCTAGATGTGTACTCCTAGTTTGGTTTTCCTCTTCCTGTGTAACTTCTTCCCCTATTTATTCCTCACCAATTACATTTTCCGTCATGCTCTTATTGTGGGCAGAGTTTTCTTCCAATTTCTCTACTTCATCATTAAGTTTGACTGGGCTTTTGGGTTGTATAAATTCACTAATATTGGCCAAAATCTGGGCCAATTCAACATCATGTAATAAGTCTTGTGGTGGACTTGTGCTGGGAGTTAAGGGAAGTTCTGTTTCATCCCTCTCCTCTTCACTGGTATGCTCTATTTCCTCCTTAAGTTCTGACTCTTGGTTATCTCTTCCTTCCAGCTGTTAAGGGTTACTCATTTTTAGGGCTAGATAATTCTAAGGGTTGGCTACTGTTACCTTGGAGGTTTTCAGTTGTTCCCAAGCTTGTCTCGGCATATCATCTACGTTTTTGTGGTCTATTTGTTGTGCTGGTAGTCCTTTTCATTTTTGGAGCAGGTAAGGCTAACCCCCCCCTCTATATTAAACATTAATTCTTCCCAATTGGTTTGCTATTGGTCAAGGTTGTAGCTTACTATCACCCTAATTAAACAATGATGACTTACAACAATCCTTATATGCAAAGAACTTTTTATGCTTTAAGCAGCATCATGAAACAAGAAATTCAAATATGCAAGCAAGTTTATAGAACATTTATGTTTTAGAACTGCTAATAAGTTAAGGTGGTGTGGCCTTACCAAATCTTTTCTTCCATCACATGTGATATAGCTCTAAATGACTCTAGCCAACTCTATCCATGGTTCTCCCAGAGATGACGGTTGAACTCCTTTGCCTTTGACAATCAGGTTTTGCTCCTCATCCTGAAAGGCGACAATGGCGTCTTGTAGCCTCAATTTTTTATGTGTCCATATGGTCCGACTACTGGTAATCTGGATGCCTCAGCTATTACTACATCCGTTACTGTCATTCGCCTTCCTCTTATTATAGAATGATCATCTTGTAAATTCTGTAAAAATTCGATAGTAATGGTTTCATTGGGTTGCTGCAGTCGTGTAAAATATGCGACCCATCCAACCCGTACTAGAATTTCTCGGGTGGCATCGGAAACAGCTAGAATCAATGGCTCCTTGCGCACTGATCATCCTCCCATTTTGTTTGAATTATGCACACTGTTAGCTTAACACAGGTAACACAGAATTACATAGAGCCAACAATGGAACAACAAGTTGTTAATATCTGATAATACTTTTTCAACATAGATATCGTTAAAAACTTGCTATTATGGGATATCATGTATCCCGGTACAACTAAATAAAGGATTTACACACATGCAAAAGTGCTTTGGAAGTCACCCATGCCCCCCTTTGAAATGATAGGTCGCCTTCGACTGGTTAAATGAAGGAACGACGTATTGGCGGCAACGTACAATAGTGGTAAAAATGGCAAGGTATACATATTTATGATAATATCACAAAAATATCGGGTTGCTGAAATCGATGCATAGAATGAAAATCATGAATAAATGTGGATATGCCATGGAGTGATTCAAAAAGGGAGAAATGACATCTGACGTAAGTGAGATGCTATGCGGTCATTATTCCACTTAAACCGTCATGATTTAATTTTCAAATGATATCTCATGCATAAAGGTTAAAAAAAATGAATTAGGAACATAATCTCTCTGTAATAAAGATAAAGAAATAAGAAAGGGAGTTATAATCACTATTGATGTTGAAAATATGACTCCAATACCATCAGCAGAGCTTATGTTGCCCACAGGTGTTTATAACCTTGACAGAGTTGCTTTTTCACCCTTTGGAACCATGATCCTTTATGTATAATTAGGAAAGTTCCTTGTGATGTCAGAATGGAGGCCATTGTGTTGGCTTGGTGACGAGACGGATCACAATGCCATTCACTAGGAAGGAGTGAAAGGTGGGTAGGTCAGCTTGTGATGAGACCTCCTGTTCCAAGGACTTTTATTTTTCTGATGTATCCATTGGATCATATCCCTGGTGTGGTGGCCATAGTGGGAACACCACTTCACTGCTTCCTTATGATCATGGTAGGCTGGCTCATGATGAGACCCCCTATCCTCTATCCGACAAATCATAGAATTGTTAGTAAACATATATATATATATATATATATATATATTCTTTCCTTCTTTTTTCCTTTTCTTTTAGATAGCACTTCCTATTTATATATAGAGGGTGGCTCGGCACTCCTTAAGAGTAGGGATGGTGGAAGAAGTCTGAACATACCAATAGAAGAAAATATGCCCTTACTCTTATTCAATGATAATAAGCAGAGAGAATTATGGGGATTAGGGAAGAACCAACATGGTACAAATAATCAATCAATTTGAGTTATAGTGAAGATAAGGATATCAAAGTGATATAGATGGTTGTGTCCTCCCCTTTTCTAATCAATACAAAGCAATCTCATTAAAGATGATAATTTTTTATTTTATTTTCTTGTTCTGGTAACCTTCAAATTTTGTATCTTTACATATACATTTGTATTCTTGCCCTATAGAGGATCATAGAGAGTAAAATAATTTTCACAAGATGCTTATTTGCTAAACAAAACCTCTCAAAAAGGGTGTTGTTCTTTAGGAGAAACAACAAAAATACAAAAAAAGCATGATGTTCCTTAAAAGGAACCACAATTGTTCCTTAGGAGGAACATTAAAAAGACAAAAAAATTGCACACGAAACTGATGTTCCTTAGGAGGAACAGTAGTCGTTCCTTAAGAGGAACAACAAAATGAAAGAAAAATAATGGGACGCAAACTTGCTATTCCTTTCAGGGAACATCAGTTGTTCCTTAGGACGAACAACAGAAAAACAGGTGTAGGCGAAAGTGCTAATCCTCAGAGGGGAGAACATTAAAAAAAACCCAAGCGAAATTGTTGTTCTTTAGAAGGAACAACAAAAAGCAAATAATGACGAAACTGTTGTTCCTTAGAAGGAATAGCAGCTATTCCTTAGAAGGAACATCAACTATTCCTTAAATGGAACAACACAAAGCAATCGCATACGAAATTGTTGTTCCTTAGATGGAACAGTTGTTGTTCCTTTAAAGGGAACAACAACTGTTCCTTAAACAGGAACAACGAAAACAAATGTAAAGGAACTGTTGTTCCTTAGAAGGAACAACTATTGTTCCTTAGAGGGAACAACAACTACTCCTTAAACGGAACATCCAAAAGAAATATGCAAAATTGTTGTTCCTTAAAGGGAACGACTGCTGTTCCTTAGAGGGAACGGTTGTTGTTCCTTAGAGGGAACAACAATTGTTCCTTAAATGGAACAACAAAAAGAAACACACGAAATTGTTGTTCCTTAAAGGGAATGGCTGCTCTTCCTTAGAGGGAACAACAACTATTCCTTAAATGGAATAGAAAAAAGAAACACACGAAACCGTTGTTCCTTAAATGGAACAACACGAAAATCAAATAAACAGAAAAATGTTGTTCCTTAAATAGAATGGTTGTTGTTCGTTGGAGGGAACAACAACTGTTCCTTAAATGGAACAACACAAAAATCTGTACACAAAATTGTTGTTCCTTTAGAGGAACGACAATTATTCTTTAGGAGGGAACAGCAACTGTTCTTTTAATGGAACAACAAAAGCAAAAAAAGAGTTTATTTACAGTTTATACAAGAAAATTCAAATAGAAAGAAAAGTTTATATACAAAATTCAAAAACAAATGAATTATTCATTGGACCAATGCTAAGGATGGGTTACCCTCCTCAACGAGAATTTGCATGGTGGAATCTTCCTATAACTGTTGGAAAAAGGACTTCCTAGTAAGTGGTTTGTGATAAAGTCACACTCGATGACCATTTGATTTAAAAGAATAGTGAGATCCATCAATGGTTGCTAATGTGATGGTGCCATTATCATGCACCTTTTGTATCTCATAAGGTCCTAACCGTCTAGTCTAGAGTTTTTCGAGGAAATACTGGAACCTAGAATCATATAGGAGTGTCAAATCTCCTTCGTGGAAGATCTTCTTTTTAATAAGGGCATCATGCCCTTTCGCTCTTTGTTGTTGGATTAATGCAGTGTGTTGAAGAGATGATAGCCCGATTTCATCTAATTCATTGATTTGCTGTAATCTATTGATCTGAGCTTCTTTTAAGTTCAAACCTACCTCCTGAGCTATTCTTAATGTTTGAATTTTGAATTCGATTGGGAAGATAGGTTCCTTTCCAAATACCAGTTGATATGGTGAATATCCCATGGTATTTCTCCATGTTGTTCGGTATGCCCACAAGGCTTATGGAAATCTGGAGGCCCAGTCACGTTTGTGTGATGCAACTTTTTTTGTGAGTATTGCCTCAGTTACCTTATTAGTGCTTTCTACTTGGCCATTTGCTTGTGGGTGGTATGGAGTTGTAATTTTGTGGAAGATATGATAATTTCTCAATGTTGCAACAATCTTGTTGCCTACGAATTGTGGTCCTCCATCTGTAATTATGTCTCTCGGCAGGCCGTATCGCACAAATAGTTGGAAAATAAAATGTATGACTGAATCCTCGGTTTCCCTTGGTAATGCCTCTGCCTCGACCCATTCAGTAACATATTTTGTTGCAACCAGTACGTATGTTTTTTAATTAGATGATGGGTTAATAGGACCAATAAAATATAGCGCCCACTGCTGAAAAGGCTCGATTACTAATTGCGAGTTCAGAGGCATCTCATCGGATTGTCTAGGGCGTCCCGCCCTTTGGTAGCTATGATCCGGATTTAAACAGGAACGCAACAAATTATAGAGATAACCATATACACAAAGATGCAGCGGAAATAATACTTCATTTCATTAATGGAAAATACTGAAACATGCTTACAATCAGAAATGGAAATAAACTAGCTAGGGCGATGGTAGCTTATCTCTGAGAAGAGATGTGATGGCTACATGCCTCTAAACTGTGTTTCAATGAGGCTCGAAGGCCTATTTATTGTTGAGAAACAATGAAAACCCCTTAACATTCCAAAACCTAACCCTAGGAGATGAAACGCCAAACTGTGGACCCCGTTTAGGGGTAAGTTGGTACATCAACTTCCCGGGGTCGTAACTTTAGCATATGATCTCCGTTTGACGCGTACAATAGCTCATTAGAAAGATCTATTCGAGCACTATCATTGTTAGAACGGCAACACCGATCCATGTTCCATGGACCCGTGTTTCCCCTGGAATCCCAAAAAACGTTGTTTAGGGCCTCAAAACGGCTCCGGAAGTTCAGGACCCGAAAAACTGCTAAAAATAGTAAGTTGTGCTACAATTGAGGAAACTGAAAATGCTGAGAAAG
>APFE030878906.1:119943-140923 GCA_000404065.3 Pinus taeda
TTTTTGATGGGATCTCCTGCCCCCTCGTCTTTCTTCTCGTCCGCCATGGGAGGCCGTCGGGATTTGCGAGGCTGGTCTTGCAAAGGTTCAACCAGTTCAAGCCCTAACTCCTTATATCCCGACCTTGTTGGGGACATGCAAAGAAAAACAGAGAAAAAGCAGACCGCTCTGATACCACTGCTCCGGATTTAAACAGGAACGCAACAAATTACAGAGATAACCATATACACAAAGATGCAGCGGAAATAATACTTCATTTCATTAATGGAAAATACTGAAACATGCTTACAATCAGAAATGGAAATAAACTAGCTAGGGCGATGGTAGCTTATCTCTGAGAAGGGATGTGATGGATACATGCCTCTGAACTGTGTTACAATGAGGCTCGAAGGCCTATTTATTGTTGAGAAACAATGAAAAACCCTTAACATTCCAAAACCTAACCCTAGGAGATGAAACGCCAAACTGTGGGCCCCGTTTGGGGGGTAAGTTGGTACATCAACTTCCCGGGGTCGTAACTTTAGCATATGATCTCCGTTTGACGCGTACAATAGCTCATTAGAAAGATCTATTCGAGCACTATCATTGTTGGAACAGGCAACATCAGTCCATACCATGGACCCATGTTGCCCCTGGATTCCCCAAAAAACGTCGTTTAGGGCCTCAAAACGGCTCCGGAAGTTTAGGATCCGAAAAACTGCTAAAAATAGTAAGTTGTGCTACAATTAAGGAAACTGAAAATGCTGAGAAAGACAATGGTGGGGGTCCAGGTGGACTTGGAAGATGGCCACCAATATCCATCTGGATCAAGCTATCACATGCTTGAACAAAATTTTTAGCATATTTAAAGATAGTGGGCCAATAATAACCTATTTGTAAGACTTTGTGACCAGTTCTGCGGTCTACAAAATTTCCTCTGCATGGCCCATCGTGGCATGCTTTTAGAATGTTAAACACTTCATCTTCCTGGATGCATCTTCTAATGTGCATATCTGCTCTTGTATGGAATAAATAGCCCCCGATCCAAGAGAATCAGGTATTGCGCTGCACTATTTGTTTTCTTTCATTAGGTGTCAGGGGCTTGGGTAATTTTCCTACTGCCAAATAGTTTGTAACGTCCACATACCATGGTGTTTTGACAGTAACAGTGAATAAATGTTCATTAGGAAATTGATCCTCAACTACTGCTGCATCAACTGGCTTTGGCATTTATGAGAGAAAATTAGCTACAGGATTTGCTTTTCCAGGTCAATCCTTAATTGTGATGTCACATTTCTGCAAGAGAATCAACCATCTTGTCACTCTTCCATTTGTAATAGGTTTATTCGCTAGATATTTAATGGCAGAGTGATGTGTATATAAAACTACAGGATATCTAGTTATATAATGTCAGAATTTATCAACAACATATATTACAACTAAAAATTATTTTTCAGTCACAATATAATTTAATTAAGCAAGAGATAGATTTTTGCTAATATAATATATTGCATATGGCCTTTTACCTTCTTCCTAGCTGAGAACTGCTCCGATTGCCGTGTCTGAAGCATCAGATGAAATCTAGAATGGCGAATCTCAATTTGGGCCCCTTAGCATTGGGGATGTTGATACAAGCCTTTTTAAATCCTCAAAAGCATTATCACATTTATTTGTCCAAATGAAATCAATATTTCCTGTTAGTGTATATAATGGTGCAACAATCTGAGAAAAACTATTTATAAATCTTCTATAATAACCAAAAAATTCCAAAAAACTACGTACCTCTGTTTGTGTGGAAGGGGTAGGTATTAAAAGAATTATCTAAATTTTAGCTAGATCTACCTGTATTCTAGCTACTGAGATATAATGTCCCAAGATGAGTCCCTCGGTCATCATCATATGACATTTTTCATGGCTTAAACAAAGCCCAGTGGCAATGCATCTTTGCAGAACTTTTTCTAATGTTTGTAATGCTGGTTCGAAGTCATCTCCATAAGGTGTGAAGCCATCCATATACACGCCGAGCCCTTCATTTATTAAATATGAAAAAATGCTTAGTACAACCCTCTAAAATGTGGCAGGTGCATTGCACAGCCCAAAGGGTAAGACCCTGTAAGCAAATGTTCCCCAAGGGCAGGTAAAGGTATTCTTATCCTGATCTTCAGGGGCAATTTGAATTTGATTGTATCCGCTAAAGCCGTCAAGAAAAGAAAAGAATTTCTTTCCTGCTAGTGTGTCCAAGACTTGGTCAATGAATGGAAGGGGGAAATGGTCTTTCTAGGTTTATTTATTAAGTTATCTATAATCAACACATATCCACCACTTCCAATTCTTTTTCGACACCACTACTAATGGAGAGACCCATTTTCTGTCAGATATTGGATAGATAAATTTTACATCTAAAATTTTTTGTAGTTCAGCTTTGACAATATCCTTAAGATGAGGGTTTAACCTCCGTTGAGGTTGTCGAATGGGTCTAGCATCCTTTTCTGCAAAGATATGGTGCATACAAAATTGGGGGTCAATTCCTTCCATGTCTGGGTAATCCCATGCAAAGGCCTCTTTATATTTTCTCAAGAGTTGGACAAGTTTTTGTTCTTGGTCAACAGTTAGGATTTTGTTAATATTCAAAGTTTTTCCCAGCTCAATTTCTATGGTTTTTCTGTTATAAATAGAGGTGGTTGGTATTGATTGATCGTTAATATTTTTTAGGGGATCTTCTTCTACTTGACTATCGAAAGTTGCTTCGATCATGTGACATTTTAGATGGGATCCAACTTCTGGTTGGTTAATGTAGGTGATCTTCTGTTTGATCTTTAAATTTGAGAGCATCTTCTATGGTTAGTAGTGATCTAATGTTTTCAGTTACATATGATACAGGTTGTTTTCTGGTGTTGATTATTGTTAAACTTAGGTGAGCTGGAGGATATAAGGCTAAATTATTTACATTGTTTCCTCTTGCTATAGTCATGATGTCTGTTTGACAGCTAATGTAAGCATCAGCAGTTGCTAGCCAAGGTCTACCTAGGATTAAGGGGTGTCCATCGAGTCGGTTTCTAGGATTGATGATCAGAAAATCTGCAGTGTATTCCCAAGGGTCTACACACACCATTACATCATGTAATGTGCCTTCTGGTTTGACTATCGATCGGTCAGCCACTTCCAACAAGGTTGTGGTTGGGTCCAATGATGTAATGCCAAGCTTTTGACAAGTTGTGGTTGTGAGAATATTGATTTCTGCTCCTAAATCAGCTAAGGCATTGGGGAAAGAGCATCCATTTATTTTCACCATGACTATAGGATTTCTTGGGTCCTCATATTTAACAAGTTTTTCTCTTCCTGATAGCAAATCAGATAAGGTACCGACTACATGGACAGTTGGATTTCCTCTTTGGCTTTTTCATACATAATACCTTGATAGTTTTTGCATAAATTGGGATGTCTTGAATAGCTTAGAGGAGTGGTATTTTTGTACACAATTTTTTCAATTCTCCCAGAAGATAAAAATCAGGGTGTTCAATTAGACGAGGTATGATTAGTCGTTCTGGGAATGGTGGAGAAGAGGTGTTTTCTTGTTCATGAGTTTTATGTCTAACCATGTTCTCTTCTTGTGGTGCTTGTTCTACAGGTAATAGATCTTCAATTTGAATCTCCCTCTGATTCTATTATATGCCCAGATCTTAATTGAAGGTCATTACACTCCCTTAACTCGGTTTCTATTTCTGGTCCTTCAATAATTTGCATAGATTGAACCGGTCTGTTGTTGGGGTTTGTGTTGGGTTGGGCTGACTTTTGTTGCAATGTGTAAGGTGTTGGCAATGTGGATTGAGGTAGGGAGATTGTTCCTACTAGCTGATTTGTAGGTCTCTGCCAGCGTGACTGCCAGTTCTGATTCTGTGAAGTTGAGGGTGGCTAATGGGATTGACATGCATTATTTTTCCAAAAAAGGTGGGACGTAAGAGGAATTTGGCCAATTGTTATTTTGATTCAGTTGATTGGGTGAGGGTGGCATAGGGAATGGTTGTTGTGATCAATTGGAAAAAGATGGTCGGTTCTACCACATGGTTCCAAGGTATTGTTGAGCACTATACTGAGGATGCTGAAAAGAAGAGGATGGGTCAAAGGGCATACCTGTTGGTCGTGCTTGTCACTGGTGGCACTGATTTATCAGGTATACTAGTCTTGTTTCTTCTTCTACTTCTTTATAAACTTCTTTCAATCTTGGGAGTGATGGGTAGCTTTCTGTGGCGTGATCTTTCATATAGATGGCGCATATTTGGACCATATCTAGCGGGCACTCTTTGTGGCTATTCTTCTTTCTGCATCTAGGACAGAATATGACCAAGTTTTTTTTCTGCTTCTACTTGCTTTTGTTTGGCTTGCATAATGTCCAATTGTATTGTCATAGTCCCTAGAATATTAGTTTTGAAATCCTCTAGCAGATTTCCAATTTCAGCGCGAGTTATACCTCCACCAGAGATTTTGTTATCCCTTGTGATCCTGTCGCGTTCTGCTGGCTTCAATCTTGTGCTGCCTCTTGAACACCTGATACACAGGTTAATGATGTCAGCAAAATTTTCCTGATATATATCACCTTAACCCATAATATTCATTGTTTCTACCCATTGTTCTTTCATCCCTGTAATTAGTGTAGTTTTCAGCACATTATCAGGTAAAGGAAGAGTTGCATAGGGAGATCGTTGAAGGTTATATTGAAATTGTTCCACATATTCTTCTAATATTTCACTTGGTCTTGCTACCATCTGAAATATTTTGTCTTTCAATTCCCTAGATCTGCAATAGTCCTGATACTTTTTTAGGAAAACGGTTTTCATTTGATCCTAATCATTTATTGTGCCTCCACCTAATCCCATAAACCATTGTAAAGTTGCTCCTTTCAATATGGAGGGAAATAACTTTAGTTTTTGGGGATTAGTGGTATAATCATACCCCTGACACAATACATCAAACTCAAATAGGAATGCGTCTAGATCCTTTGATGTCGGCCCATGAAAGGTAGGAATATTTTGGAGAGGTATTACTTTCATAGGTGCATTGACTGTGGTGTCAACGATGGGATACTGCAATGTGGAGGCCTGAGGTGTTTGTGGGTTGTTGGCCATTTGATCAAATATGTGCCAATACCCTTCTGGGATCCCTAGAGGGTTATTCCTAGGATGACTAGAAGGGATGGGAATGTTCTTAACAGTGCTTCCCTAGTCGGTAATAATGACCGTTCCTTGCTGAACTACTACTTGAGGGGATCTTGGCTCCTCTGTTTCCTTTCTTCTTCTTGAATGAACTTAATGACACTCCCTTTATCTGGGGTACTGAGTGTTCCTGGTTGGATTATTACCTGAGGGGATCTTGGCTCCTCTATTTCCCTAGTTTCTCCTCCTCCTTCATGAAGATTACTAGAATTCCCTTCTTGTAAAGAAATTGGGCAAGAATTTTCAATTTCTTGAAAACTCTACTTAGTCTCTTCTATTTTGCTATGTACCTCAGCGAAGGCTAGAAATGGTGAGCTTATGGCCCGAAGGGAGCTAGTAGGTTGTTTGGAAGAAACTTTTCTAGGACCTACTGATGGTTGAGATTCAACCTTATTTATAATGTCATCTATGAAAGTTGATCGTCCAAGGGTCACAGGTCCCTTAGATCTATCGGGTTTGGGTAAGGAAATTGGATTATTTTCAGGTTTTTTCTTCTTAGTCATATACACAATTCAAATATTTAACTCTACCCTAAATTATTAACAATTTTGTTGGAAAGTGGGCGGGGGAGCATGCATTTTATGTGCTCCGTATGCAGGTTCTTACCTTTCGTTTTTAATACCCAATTCTCTCTTAACAGACAAGCATCAAATGTATACTACTCTTCAGGAATGGCTACACTTTCCCCAACAATGGTGCCAAAATGTTGAGTAATAAAAGATGTCTTTTTAACTCCTAATTATCTTCACATTAGTTATCAATCCATGTAAGACTTTCTATTTCAAGAGTGTACACAGTATGTGGTAGTTGTTTACTCAAGAGTAATGCTTCTAAATTGTAGTACAGTTCTTTCAAATATAAGAGTAAATGGATGCAGCTAGCGAACTCTAATTACAATTAAGAGAAAGTTTAATTCGCTAATGAAACAAAATTAGACATTCATTCAAGTATCAGTTAAGAATACAATAACAATAACTCATTTCTCTTTGAACTGATTGATTTTCCAAACACAATTTCTAATCTAAAAAACAGGGATCTCACTCTGAGAGCGTAGACAACAGTAGTCAATACTCGTTACAGTAGAGAATCTTAGGATAGCACACTGAGCTAAATAACTTGATTGGAAACAATGATAATAGAACGCTGAACTAAATGACTAAATCCGAAATAAAAATAACAGAGTGCTAAAGCAGATAACTAGATCAGAGATAAAAACAACTTGAATCAATATTATTGTAGAATGTAAAACAGAGTAATTTCGTTAAGACTGGAAATATGAAATAGCGAAGCGATGCGATTACAGTGAGTGGAAATAAAACCAAACCATCACATGGAAGAAATGATAAAAGAATGGTACATGAACATCAAGTGAATCCACCAAGGTTGGGCCCTTAGCTGCTAGTGAACACCGCTAGATTACTTCAGTAGATGAGAGGGAACAACAACTGCTTTATATATTAATCATTGTAAAATAGTTACAGCCAGTTCGTAATCTTCTTTAACCGCAAGAGTCAATGATCAAAGTTACAAATACAATAGTAATTCTCGAATAATGTCTCTCCCGCTCTGCTTATAGTTGCTGCCTTTTATAATGGAAAAGAGGTAAAAGGATAAATAGTAACAATGATCCCTCAGGATAAAGAGATCCTAAGGGATTCACACAATCTTATAACTTCAACCATCTTTCCCTCCTTGAGCTAGTCCTGTGATTCGCTTTTCTTTTGTCCATAACTGCATGCTCCATCCTTGGCTTGCTTGTCTTTTCACTGTCCCTTGGTTGAGGAACAACAGTTGTCCCATTTCATCATTTTCATGCATAAAGAGGGATAACAGTCAGCTAAATCGTGATGATACATAATTTCCTCATTTTTATCATAATTCTTTGATATATTAACATTTTAGGATGTAAAAGGGATATAACTAAAGAAAAGGATGATGGAATAAATAATATATGCATACCTTTTCCATGACTGAACAACCAGGTATGTCCTCACAGGACTATTCTTATCTTAGATACCCTATCCTCAAAGAATATTGGTCCTCATGGCTACTCTTATCTTGGATGCCTTATCCTCAAAGAGTGTTGGTTCTCAAAACTACTTCTACCTTAGATACCATTACTCAAGGAGTATTGATCAGAAATGCTTATCCAATCCTCAATTTTCCCTACCAGTGCCTTCACTAGGCTTGTGATTGTTAGTCCTAGACATATTGCTTGAAACATGGAGAATACAATATCCACCATCACTCCCTCTCAACTAGGGAGAAAATCCTCACTCCCTCTCAAACATGGAGGAAACCACAGGCCTCGACTTGTATAAAAAGTACTCATCAAAGCATTAGATACATGTTCTTCTATGGAGATTAGTTCTAGCTACTAGGTTCCAGTCTATGTCACATCACAACTAGTTTCGACCTTCCTGGATTCTTTTCAACGTTTACACAACTTCAACATGTCATTAATTTTTTTATCAAATATCTTACACAACCAAACTTCTTCATATATGATTACAAAAGCCTTCACATATTCTTTCTTCATATTGCAACAAAATTCTGCTTCATAACTGATTGTACCAATTGCCACATTTACTTCTTCAAGAATTTACTATGTATCCCATGGAATTGCTTCTTCTTGACATTTCCAAATCTTATCAATATTTCTCCAATATTCAAGTTGTAATATTTTGTAGGCCAATTTCTGCCTCTAGCTCCCTTTGAAGTCAATATTACTTCCTCCACATTATTTGGCTTCATGTTCTTCAAGAAATAATGTCAATTCCTTAATCATAGATAGTATCTTTATCAACATCAGTAATGTTAATCTATCAGGTATTGAATCAATTAGATCGCCCTCTTTCTGGCTAAGATAGTCGAACTTCTAATCAACTTCTTCCTCCTTCTTAATCTTTACTCTCTTCCACATTAATTCAATTCTTCTAACTATTAGTCAATCTTAGATAGTTCTTATATTGGTGTGCAACCTATGTTAGAAGACATTGAAAGAAAAAACAAGGCAAAATATAAAGAAAATACTATTAGTAATAATGAGGGAGATGTAGAGTACTTAGTTTTTGAGGAAGGTTAGCTCCCTCTTAATCTAGATAATTACTTGTCCATCCTTGTAGTTCTATTGTTATTAGGATCGGTCTAGCTATTGTTTGGTTTTTTAACATTTCCTTTCAACTAAGGTACCTTCAACCTTTTCTCATCCGGCTAGAATATGAACCACATAAATTTCTTTGGGATGCTATCCTATTCATTTCCATTGGTTCCTTTTAGACTTCATAGACAAGTAGGATTCATGACGTAATTCATATTTCTTTCAAATATAAGTGTAGTTGCTTCATATACTATTGTCATAGAGATAAACTTTTAATTGTCTAGTTATAGGTTTTTTGCAAAGCTTCTCAAAGTATTTAGAGATGATTTATATAGATTTGGGCTCTTTCATTGATTGCATATAGTGCCATTGACATGAGATTCTTATTTTCAAAAGTTTGATCATCAATTGTGATAATTCTTTTGTTGTATTTACACACTCTTAAATGATGCTCAATCTTGAACCATGAATAATCCTGTAATTTGACCTATCACTCAGATCATCATTATGTATCAATATCATAGAGATACCATTGGACTTCACTCTACCATAGAAATACCTTCATCTTGTTCTTCTTCAACCCAGATTGTGCCACAAGGATTTCAGGGATATGTTTCCATGAGATGAACTCTGTGGATATTTCTTTTTCTTGTCACTGAAATGTAATTTTGGTAATTTGATTCCTTTTCCTCATGATCAGAGATATATTTTAATAGTTGTGTCACTTTTAGTTCCTTTCATTAGGTACCTGGACTTTGTAAGGTCTTACTCATAGGCTATCATAAATCTTATATTTTATTTTTACATGGACATTCATTATATTTAATTCTAAACTTAACTCCTCAAAACATTTTGAATGTCATGTAATGTTCAGAATAGGTGTTTTGTTGCTTGGTGTCATAGATATGTTGATATAGTACAAACATCAAATTTATTTTTTATTGTGAAAAAAAATGTTGTCGCTATTACTTCACACTTTCATGGATTTCATAGAAATTTATATTTTTTTCCATATGTAACTTGCATTACAGTTTCTAGATGCCTTGAATCTTCAAAAAAATCATTGCTACAGTAGGCTTCAAATTCCTATAGTTTTTTATTTTTTCCTACTTAGAATACACAATACATAGATTTGTAGATATGCCACAAGGCTTACATTTTCATACAGTTTTGCTCCTTTGTATGCTTCAGACCTCAGTGTCACTGTTGGAACTTCATAAGTATCATATAGAACATTACTAGTAGACATTGGTATCACAAAGAGTTTGCATCACATGAGTCCTTGCATCCATTTGTGTCACAATCAATTAAATATTTTTATTCCACATATAACTATTTCATAGATCTGTCCTTCTTCGCTAGAATGAGCGGATATTATATTTCTTCTAAAAATTAATCTTTAACTAAATCTTAGATACAAATACAACTTGAGAAAGAATATTGATTTTAGAATTTCCAAAGAGTTAGAGAAGAGAGTATACTTACAGACCTTCTGTAGTAGTCTTAGTTCTTAATTATTTTCATGTGTAACTACTCAAAAATTGTATCCTTCAGTGAAGCTAATGTAAGAGTGTCTATCAGAGTGTGTTGAGTATTGTATGAATGTCTTCAAATTTTCAAATGTTCATAATGCGCATAAATTAGAGTAGATTTCTCTTAACTTGATAATTAACTGTGAATGTATGTTGCATTATTATTAATTTAATATTCTCTTATTCATCAATCAATTACAAAAAGTGAAAAACATAAATATCATAAGAGACAAAGAACACAAAGACGTAGGCTCCAAGCTAGGGAAAAACCCCACAAGGGGGAAGCCAAGAAAATCCTCTTCTTATCGAATCATATCAAAGTGGGATATCCAAGACCTAAGACTAAGACCAATACTGTCACAATGAACCCAAGTCAACCCTACTTCATTTCTGCTTCACCAAGTCAAAGTCAACAAAGTCAATTCTAGTCAAATCTCTGCATTTTGGTCATCTACTGAAAATTCAACCCCTAAAATTTTAGGCCCTGAAATCTCAGCCCTATAACATCCTCTGAAAAATTGCAGGAAATTCACATTTGTGGAAAAAATTAGGGCAAAAGAAATTCAATTTATCTTTCCTTTGACCTTCTTCTCCTTCCTTTGACTTCGTTGCTCTCTTCTCCTTCTTCTTGCACATAAATTGATGTGATATCAAAATGTGGAGGACATATGCCAATATATAATTGTTCAACCATATGAAGGGACATAACTTATGGGTTGGACGAATTCATGTCCATCTGGAGGGTCGACTTGATCTTGTGAAGACATCTTGACTCAAAAATAAATTTATTTTCTTTTCTTTCAAAAAGTCCAAATGGGACTTTGACTCAAGACAAAATTTCTTTTGACTCAATAAACCCTGGAAGCATGAAAAACATGCTTTGACTATTGAAAATAATAATAATAATTTATTTTTCTTCCTTTTTTTTCGATGACATACATATTGATATAAGTACAATGATAATTATGAAGACCAAACCTAGTTACATTTTCAACAGAAAAGAGCATGGAAGTATTCAATTCCTTAAAAATCCAATGAATTACATAAACAACAAACCTAGAAGTATGTATGAAAGTGGTATTACAAAAAGTAATTATTTTCTCCCTTATTGGATTACATTGAATTCTATAAATGAAAAATTATGGGAAGAAAGCATGGGATTGTAGAAGTAGTTTAAACAAGTCTCAAAATCAAGGCAATAAAGAACATGCCTTAGAGATCAACATCCAATAGTATGGAAAGAGTAACATGAGAAGAAAGGAGGATGAAATTTAATGTTATATTCAAAACACCAAGAAAACAGATGACATGTTGACAGTGGATGTACAAGACACAATATATGATATCAAACCAAATTCATTAAATTAAAAGAATATGGAGGCAAAGTAACACTTGGTAACAATGCATCTACAAGGATAGATGGAAAAGGCATAGTCATCATAGACAATGGAAAACTAATGATCAAAATATTTTATATGTCGAAGGACTGAAACACAATGTCCTCAGTGTCGGCAAAATGTGTGGTAATGGTATGATCTCACATTATGTCCCAAACAATGTGAAATTACAAATGTAAATATGGGAAAACTAGTAGCAAAGGCTAATAGAACTTTAAGGAATGTGTACAGGATTAATGGAGAAAAGGGATAAAAATGTTGTATGGGAAAGATATATGAGAGATGGTTATGGCACAAAAGGATGGGACACATGGCTTTCAAAATCTGGTAAATATTAGTAAAACATAGGATGTTAAAGACATTCCATATATATCATAACTAGATAATGCTCTTTATAAGGCATGATGACATGGAAAGAAAACTAGGGACTTTTTCAAAACAAAAGAATACTTTAGATCCAAGCCATTGGAACTCATCCATAGAGATTTGTGTGGACTCGTTAGGACACAAACATTAAAAGGTGAAAGGTATTTTATGTTTTTTATTGATGATTATACAAGAATAACATGGGTTACTTTCCTTATAGAAGAATCTAAGGCTTTTGATAAATTCAAAGCCTTCAAGACTTTATTTGAAAATGAGACTGGTCTAAAAACAAAATTTCTAAGATATAAGGAGGAGGTGAGTTTAATTCTAATGAATTTAATAGTTTTTGTGAGTAAATTGGGATTATAATAAAACTAATTGTTGCTAGAACACCACAACAAAATAGAGTTGTTTAAATAAATAATATAAGTGTGCAGGAAATGAAAAGAACAATGATAAATAAGCCCATATTCCAGACATATTTTGGGGAGAAGAAATTTACACAACATTTTACATTTTGAACAATGCACAAATCAAGGAAAACCAAACTAAAATACCTTATCAATTGTGGAAAATTACTCCAACCATGGTTAAACATTTCAATTCTACATAAATATAAATGAAGATAATTTATGGAAATTTGACTCTAGAATAGACGAAGAAAATTTCCTTGGATATGCATATAGAATCAAGGACTACAAATATTACAAAAAATAGGCACACAACATAGTTGAAAGCATTCATGTAAGAATCAATGAAATGTTTCCTCAAACCCAACCATAACCATGTGAATATTGAGAAGACGAAGAAGAAGAGAATTAGAAGGATCATGAAGACCAAGAAGATTAGGAACAAGACGAAGAAGTTGAGCTAGTACATCCAAAAACTCTATCCAAGTATATACCAAAGCATCATCTAGATAGCCAAATTCGTGGGGAGAAAGAATCAAGAATTTAATCTAGAAGGAGGCGTATTGGCACATTAATCCATGGAAACTTAGCTTTGTTATCCCTAATGGAACCCTAATCTTTTTTCTCAAGTGAGTTAAGATAAACATTGGGTTAGGGCTATGAATGAAGAACTATACCAAATTGAGAAGAATGAGACCAGGGAAAAGTTTAGGGGCACAATTTTCTAATTGGTTATTTTTTTTAGCATTTTATGGAAAAAGCATTCACCTGTTTGGTTAAAAAATTCCCTATTTTTTACCTATATATGATTAAATGGATAATATTTGCCAAAAATTTACAAATTTTAGTAGTAAATTACATGATTTTTGTTGAATATTCTCTTACATTCTATATGTATGACTTTTCAAACTAGAATAGTATCCTATAATACAATAAATAGGAATAATATTTGAGTCCTTAAAAGATACCTTGAATGAGACATAGGAGTATGTACCAAGATCAAAGAAAAAGAACGTGATTAGAACTAAGTGGGTTTACAAGAATAAGTTCAATGAAGATGGACAAGTAGTTAGAATAATTGAATACTTGTATGCAAAGGGCATGCATAAGTAGAAGGAATTGACTTTGAGTAAACATTTTCTCCAGTAGTGAGACTCGAAGAAATAAGAATGTTCTTGGATTTTGCACACTTTGATGGGTTTAAAGTTTATCAACTGGATCTAAAATCAATATTTCCAAATGGAGAATAACAACAATAAGTGTATATTGAGAAATGAGAAGTATTTAAACTATCAAAAGATAAATATCACGTGTGCAAATTAAAGAAAATGTTGTATGAGTTAAAGAACGCATCTAGGTGTTATAGCATCATTTAGCAATCATGTAGACTTGATGCTCTTTTATGGCCCTTGATAGTCCATTTTCCATACAGACTTGATCTTATATTTAAAACTAATATTTCAAATTCCACATGTGACTATGGCACACTAAATCACGTACATACATGGGTCCTATAACAGTGTCCCCACATATAGATTTTAAAATATGAAAAAATAAAATAAAATGTTATTTTGTAGGTAAGGTTCATGGATTTTATTGAGAGCCCACCTACAAGAACCTGTGGCACAACTGAATTATCTAATTGCACATGGTATATATACATCCCTTGGGTAAGCCTAATGAATAAAAGAGAAGGCTTATTGAAATTATACCAATTTATCTCCCAGATCAAGACTATTTTTCACATGCCTCCTTCACTCCCAATCTCTAGGAAACTATGATTTCCTTTGCAAAGATATCCATCATCCTTATAGAATATCCTTATTCTTGTTATAGAGGTTTTCTTCGTGGCTCGGGCTAGATGGACCATAGAAACGCTTCGTCAGTTCCTTTGGCCTAGATCAGGTTGTACCTTTTTTGTATCTATCGTTGTTAATCAATAAAGAAGCTCATGTCTTGTTCCTGGTATGTTTTTGTCTCATGAATAGTAATTTATATGCTTATATATGATGATATAACATATATTTTATGTGTGCACATTTAATTCTCTATTATGTATATGCTTTTGTGAATTGACTTACAGGCCTTCTCATTCTGGAGGAAGCAGAGGGTTTATACCCTATGGGAACATCATCAAGCATATGACCTCTAGGTATGTTTCCAAATCCATGTTTAGTAATTCATGTATTTGGCATACTTGTTAGATTGCTCTTTGTTGATTATCTTTTTCTTCTCTATTGAGGTTTTCAACCCTTACCATAGGGAACTTTTCTTGCCAACACTAGGGCCTGGTACTCAAGTATGGATAAATACTTTTAGCAGTAAAGTTTCAAGAAAGGGGAAATAAATCGTAACCTTTATATCAAAACTAAGAATGATAATTTGATGGTCATTGTTGTCGATGTAGATGACATACTTTTTGGAAGTGATGTTGATTTTATGAACAAATGTTTTGCATATGACATGTATAAGGATTTTGAAATGTTGATATTGGGAAAGTTCTCTTTTTTCTTTGGTTTGTAGGTTCATGAAATAGAGAGATATATCTTTAATTCAAACCAGATATCTCAAAGAGATATTGAAGAAGTTTGATATAGAAAATTGTGCACCCATGTGCACTCCCATGACAATAGGGTGTAAACTTAGCAAGGATTATGAATCTCCAAAGGTAAATTAGACCATGTAGATTTCCATTGTTGGTAACCATATTTATTTAACATATTTAAGACCAAATATCATGCAAGTAGTGAGACTAGCGGGAAGGCTTTAGTTAATTTGAAAAGAAACTCATGTGAATGTTGTGAAAATAATATTTAGATATATGTCAGACACCATAAATTTTGGCTTGTGGTATCCAAGGGGCACATATTTTACTTTAAAATCTAATATGTATATTTGGCTGGTAGTGTTGAGGATAAGAAGAGAACTAGGGGGGGAGCCTTATTTTTAGGTAGTTGTTTGGTCTCATGGCTCAACGACTAAAAAACTTCAATTTATTTATCCATGATTGACTCTGAATATATTGAAATATAATCATGTGGCACTGAATCCTATGGATGGAGTAAAATCTCGAGGACCTTCACACAAATGTTGATCATCTTGTACCCATCATGTGTTGCAACACTAGTGCTATCAATATCTCTAAAATCCCTATTACGAACTTTAAGAAAAAGCATATCTCTATTAAATATGAGTCTTTTAGAGAACAAATTTTTGATCACACTATTAGGTTAGAATACATTCCAACAAAAGAGAAAATTATAGAAATATTTTACAAACCCCTTCCTATATGCATTTTTGTGTATATTAGGAAAAATAAGGGGGTAATTTCTATAACACAAAGGGGAATGGTCCACCAATTTCAGTTAAGAAATATGTTGGTGATAGGGGGAGTTCAAGGTAAGAGTATACTTCAACAAAGTGGGAGTACATGACCTTTTCCATTGATGTCAAAGGGAGAGAATAAACGAACATCAGGAGAAAAATAATCAACAACTAAATATGGGCAATTGTCAGCTCAAGTACATTAATTACTAAATTATGTTTGGTAGTGTTTCCATCAATGAAAAGGGGGAGAATGTTGAACATGTATTGTCATTGATTTCAAATGTGTACTCATTAATTTCAAAAGTGTTGATATGACAATGAGATGATTACTTTAGGGGGAGACTCTACCTATTATACCTGGAAATGCAAAAGAAATCCAAACGAAAATGGATGAATCATTGAAATATAGGTGAATCTGGATCAAGGTGGATATCAGTCCTCACACATAAATTTGTGCCCCTTGCATGTATCCGAGATTCTTAATGCATTTGGGCCTCTCGAGTGAATCCTATCATCTGGTATTTGGCGCTTCACCAAAGTAACACCTTAAGGAAACACCAAGATCCATATTTTCATCTTTTCAAGCAAATGGACCCCAGGTATAAGGTGGTAGTATAGGTGGTGTATCAGGTGGATCCATGTGGTTAAGTGAGTAATGTGCCAACACGAGGATTTAACATGTGGAACTCATTCTTCACATTTCTTAGTGGCCAATAACATAGGTGGGAAGTGACATGTGGTAGATTCCTAGAAATGTTGCAATAGGAGAAAAACCATGTGGTAGTGGGCTGATTTGGAAGATGGCATGGTTATGATAGGGTAGAGATGACTTGGCAAGAGAACCATGTGACAGGCACTAGGTGGTCCATGGAACGTTGATGTGGCAATCTCTCAATTCTTGGATTTGCATTAAGGTAGTTGATGGGCCTCTAAATTAGATACAATTTAAGGCCCATCTAACCATCTTTTAACACATTTAACCTCTCTCTTTTCATTTGAGGACATTTGTTTTAGGTATAATGTGTTCATTAGGAATTTTTGGAGATAATTGCATATTATGTGCCTAATATTATTTATTTTTACAGAATATTGAGAGAATATTGAGTAAATTATGAATGAGATAATTTAGGGAATTGCTCCTTGCTACAGGATGAACCAATATTAGATAATAAATTAACAAGATATTATGAGATTATTGAATAGATTCTAGAGCTCCAGTGATTGAGAAAATCTAGGAATGTGCTCCCTGTCATTTAATGCGAATTCCTACTATTGGGAACAAGATCCACTTTTTGAGGGATTTTGGAGGGGAAAGGTGTCTCTTTTAAAGGAGGTTGCTTCCCCATCAATTTGTATAAGTATCAATTCTAACTTTTCTCTAGGGGCATGTATTTCTTAGTCTTCTTGTGAATAAAATTTGTTATTTAGTATGTCTACTTCCATTTCTAGCAGGGATGTACTTGGATTGATTCAAATAATGAGGTTTGGTGTTATCTTCAAATTTTAAGGCCTGGTTTCTTTCATAGGACCCTGAGTTCCTTTGGGCTAAGCCATCCTAGGAGATTCAGAGCCCCGCTGTACAGTTTCTTTATCTTCATTGTTATTCACTTTCATTTCTTCTTCTTGCAATTCCTATTTTTGCACTTAATATTCATGTTTCATTTAGTGTAGGTTAGATTGGTTAAATGGTTGAAATAAGTGGTTATGTAGGTCATTTATATAGTTACAAGTATGACGCATCTTCATATCAGCTTTGAAAATTAATATTCATCATTGAGCTACTTGGATTGGTTTGCTAGTTCACAATTCAAGAATTTATGGAAGTATCATGTAGCCAAATTGTAGTATTGTTCTACTAAATTTTAGCACATTTTAATGAGTTTATTTCGATGTGATTCCACTTGGATTGAATATTAAAAAAATATAAATTAATAAAAAAATTTATCCCACAAAATTTTCACATGATTAGCTTAGGCATTTGGGTATTTAGATCAACTCACTAGTTCATTGCTCTGAATTGTTTTCTTTTTAGTAGTAATTTTCTGCTGAATTTTAGCACATGTTAATGAAGAAATTTTGAGTGTTTCCACTTCTATTTATTACTAAACACATTCTACTTAATAAAATAATTTACTCCATATAAGTTTCACTTGGCGAGGTAAGGAATTTGATAGGTTGACTAGATCACTAATTTCGAAATTTCTGATTTGAGAGGAGTAATTTCTGCTACTTTTTAACACATGTTAGCAAGGGCATTTTTGAGTTATTCCAGTTGTATTGGAGTCCTAGGACAACCTAATTAATAAAAAAAATTACCCTATCTCATTTTCATTTGATTTGTTTTGGCATTTGGCAAGTTAACTCGAGAAACAACAATACTGTAGCAATCTTGTAGCAGTTTGTTTTCAAGAACTTCCTTTCCCGAATTCACTCCAAATTTGTAGAAGTAGATTTATAGCCTATGAATGCTCTAAGACCACTTTTTTTGAGTTGAGGCTTGGTTAGGTTTCCAGTTATCTCTTACATTTCTTGCTTCTTGAATGTTGATTTTTGCAATTAGTCTAGATTTCCTTTCTGCAATTTACTTTAATATAAGTGTGCTTTCCTTCTTACAAAAGTAATCTAGGAATTTTATTTCCTGCAAAATAGAATAGATTTCCTTTAATTACATTTCCATTCTAAAAAGATGTATTAAATTTCCTTAGTTTTCATTTTGCTTTAAATTTTCCGAAATAGCATAAATTTCCTTTCTATCATTTACTTCCCAACAAAAGTAAAATAGGTTTGATTATTGTTATTTACCTTTAGCAACTTAGGATTATTGGCTTACCTAGATATTTTCTCATTTGAATTTGTTTTAGTTCATTCTTTCACTTGCATCAAAGGGAGTCAGAATAAGAATAGGAAGGTATGTAGTGCACATACAATGTCGTCCCCTCTCAAGTTTGTATGAACCTTGAGTTGATAATTTAAGTTGGTAGCCTTGGGAGTTGCACCATTCTTGTTGAAATACTAAGTCTCATCACTTTTTGGAATCATTGTAGGGGAGGGTGTCAAATAAACACTCTCTTGTTCTTGGAATGATTTCCTCTTTCTTTTTTGCATTCTTATTTTCCACAAAAAAAATAAATTTTCATTAGACATTCTTTATTTCATTGCACTATCATTCTCATTCAAAACATTTATAAAAACAAAAGAAAAAAATCTTCAATACCACAAACCCCCCAACTAAATTAGGTGGTGAAATAAGGATCATATCACCATCCACTATTGCAAGTAGAAGAAGAGGTTTTCGAGAAGCTGGAAGGAGGCATGGAGAAACCCTACTTTGTCAACTCATATAAGAAAGATATGAACTATGTATCCTCTTTTGATACAAGTTATAATGCACAATTTCAACTTTGGTATCCTCCTATCACCTCACCTTGGTCTCCATTGTTTTATCTTTCCCAATTAGGTGATCCATATTCATGGTCCTAGCCTCCCGAATATGTCATTACTCCTTTTCATCCATATCATCACCAACCTCCCCAAAGGGGTGATCCATATTTACCTCAACATCCTCAATATCCTCCATACCAAACTTAATTATATCCATCCCATCCACCTCCAACACAACCACATACTCAATGAAAACCATTCCAAAGACCCACTCCCACTTAACTACCTCCAAAACCATTTCCAAATCCAAGCAATAAAGTAAATCATCCCACTTACAATGTTGAGATACAAAATCTCCAAGAAAATCCTCTTGATCCAAATGGTATTCATCTTGGATTGAAAATATTATTTCATAAAAGAAATTATCTTTCTCCTATTAAATAAAAAAATCCAAAAGAAGAAGATCCAAAGGAGACTAAATAATCATGGACAACATTTGATAAAGAGCAATTGGGGCTTGGGATTGAAAATTTTCTATAACGATTATCATCAGATCATGTATGTGTTTAAGGGGATAATCGACAAATAGTAGAGTATTTGAATGGAATGGAAAAATAAGACATGAAGAATGATCTAAATGAGAAAGTGAATCAGGGCATCACAACTATATTGAACTTTGGTTCCTGACAATAACTAAGTAGAAGCACCACTCTCTTCAACAATGTTTGGCATCCTCAAAGTTAAAGCAACTGCCTTTAATATTCAGGTACATGTCAAAGCATATGTTTAGAGCCTACGCATGATTTTATTTTTCATATTCTTATGCACATTGCTCCATTAGGAGTATTCTTATACTTGAAAGAGATTTTATTTTCAGGTAGAGTAAGATAGAGGAATAAAAGAAAAAAGGAAAAAAAGAGGAAAATAAAATAAGAGGGAAAAAATAAAATATGAGGTGAAAATGTCCTTTGAGGCACCTAAGATTGGCTCACTAATTGGAAGCATCCTTGAGGTTGTTAGTGGGTTGGAAATAAAAAGAGACAAGAAAGGAAAAATATTATAGGTGAAAACCTCCTTTGAGGTTCCTAGGCATACCTATTGGTTGAAAACATCATTGAGGTAGCTAGTAGGCCTAGAAAAAAATGAAGAAAAAGAAAAAGAAAAAATGAAAAGGACAAACAATTATTTTCTCTAGGTATATCTCTTCGATGAACATAGGTGCTATCCAACCTTTGCAATCATCAAGAACAAGTGAGCACCATAAGGAAATATTTATACAAAATCTAGTCAAGGGAAGTCAAACTTAAGCTTTCACCTCCTTTTCCCAGATGCTCTAACAAGACGAAGGCCATGTCAATTCATCACCCTCATCCACTTACAACATTCACCCGTCACTCCTAAGGCTTTCCCATTCATTTTCCCTGTTGTCTTGAAGTGATATAGGAAAATTTATGTGTTGCTATAGGATTATCGAAGAAAGACATGACAAAATTTGTTTTGACCATATGTTTAAAACTGCGCATTTTTTTGTCGACATGTTTTATGGGGAGATGCATAAGGATGATGGTGATATGCTTAAAAATCTAAGAAAATTCCAATGCACACTTTTCGAGAAATTTGCCACCATGAGCTACAACCATTTTCCATTTTTCTCACGATTTGTGCATCCATTGGCCAAAATGTTTTATTGGGAGATACATAAGGATGATGGAAACATGTTCAAAGAATTTCAGGTGAATCCAGTCTATTTTTTGAGAGATATCAATTATGTAAGTATGCTACAAGATTGTCCCAGATTTGCTATAGGATTGTGATCGGCATAGAGAATGAGTTCAAATTTTATGCTTTCCATGGGGGAATGAAAACAGAAGTCCATCACACCACCATCATCCATCCTCCACCCCATTTATCCACTTCTCCATCCAAAAATCCATCTTTGTCCATGAAAAAAAACCATTTTCACCCCTCCTTCGATTGTTTTCACCACCACCAAAGTTTTTGATCCTTTTCCATGAGCTCACCATGAATTATCAAAGGTTTGGAATGCATCGCATGAAGTTTATTTTGATCATAGAGGGGTTTGTGTGCATGCTACAGGAAGAAATCCAATCCTGTAGAAGATTTCACAAACCCTATAGGACCTGTTACACTGAAATTTGTCACCATGACTATCTGCAGTTAATATGGCTCCATCAATAGTCATATTATCCTCCTTGTCAAGCCTAATATCTCTGCTCTTCATGTCAAACTTCAAAAAAAGAGAGAAAGTCACTAAAAA
>APFE030878923.1:0-10213 GCA_000404065.3 Pinus taeda
TTTTCTTTGTAGTCTATACTCTTAAAGGTTGAGACCAAATGCTTCTTTTCTTCATTCAGATGCTGAGCGTTAGAAATTCGAAGGGCCCTAATAGCAAGAGTGTTTATAACACCAAATTTCTGGGCTGGGTGATGGAGGGAATCAGCATGGAGTTAGCTTTCTGTGTGGGTTGACTTCCTGAAAACCTTATGCCCTAGGGAGCTATCCTCTTTCCTGATGATGAGAACATCTAAAAATGGGATGCACATGTTTTCTTCAAGCTCCATAGTAAATTTTATTTCTAAAGAGATGGAATTTAGGTGAATGAAAAACTTGTCAAGCTCTGTTTTACCATGTGTCCATTTTATATTGGTATCATCGACGAATCACTTCCACCATGCTGGCTTCAAAGGTTAAGATTCCATGGCCTTCTTTTCAAAGTATTCCATGTATAAGTTGGCCACAATTGGCGAAAGGGGTGATCCATTTCCACTCCAGATGTCTACTCATAATATATTCCTTGGAAGGTGAAAATAGTTGATAGCAAGCAGATTTCGGCCAATCTTGCAGTTCCTCGATTAGTAACATCTTTTATAACCTGAATGGCTTCATCAAGAGGAATCTTGGTGAATAAGGACACTACGTCAAAGCTAACAAGGATGTCATCACATTCTATCTTCTCATTATTATTACTATTATCCTCCTTATGATATTATTATATTATTATTTAAAAGAAATGTGAGTCTCTCAATCATGAGATTCAAATTATCATGTCATATGTAATTCCCCCCAATTAATTCATATGTTACTTTCTCTCTCTCTTTAATGCTCTTACACACCTCTTAAACTCGCTTACACAATTTAATGACTCATCATAAAAAGATTATTCTTACACCTCTTTAATTCATAACTTACACTCCTCCCATTTATGACATAAGTTACACTCCTATTTCGGCATATGTAACTCCTCCTCAAGGCATAGGAATTAATCTCATCTTGACACACTTACTTGTGCTTGTGAGACGAGAATTGAAACTTGGGAAAGAGAGTGGGAGAGTCTAGAGGAGAATTGAGAGAGAGAAATAGTCTTGAAGAGAAAGAGCAAATCTTGGAAAGCTAAAGTGATTTAGTCTTTGCATCAACTACTGTTGTCAGAGATGTTATTTATATTTGGGTGTAGTTATTCATTCTTTCATTGTACTTTATATCTTGGTTGAGAAATTCATTTCTAATAGAAGAAAAGTCTCGTTGGGTTTTCCCCTTATGGGGTTTTCCACGGTCATTGACCTAAATTCTTTGTGTCTCATTGAGTTCTTGGTTTTCTTCAATTGTGCATATGGTCTATATGGTTTATGTTATATCTAAAATTACTTAACATATTTTACAACATAAATAAGTTATGGATTTAAGTGATTGTAACAACATAGAGAATCAAACTTTCAACATGGTATGAGGGCTTTGGTGAAGACAAGCTCAAGAAGACAAGTTCCATTCCAAGTTCTCTTTATGTTGGAATATCACTTGCTATTCACTCCATTTGCAACTCCTTTTCTGTTGAATTATAGTTTGTTTTCCACTCCATTTGAAGCTCTCTTTTTGCTAAAACATAGTTTGTTGCCCACTACATTTGCAGCTCTTTTTATGTGGAAATATAGCTTGTTGTCTGCTCCATTGGCAACTCTCTTTCTACTGAAATATACATTGTTTTCCACTCCATTTGCAGATCGTTTTCTGCTAAAATATAACTTGTTGTCCACTCCATTTGCATCTTGTTTTTTTCTTAAACATCTATTGTTGTTCCTTTTACCTACTACTCATTTTCCACTGAAATTTCTCTTCCATTTTGCTGTTGAAATATCTCATTTACAGTTGATATATCTCTTATTGTCACTTTCAATTTGCCATCGAATGCTCGAGCAAATCATGATGTCTTTCGCCTACTTTAAGAATGAAGAGAATTTGGTTGATGCATCAAACTTCTTCCCTTGGAAGGCCAATGTTGACACCTAATCATTGGAATTGGGTCAATATAAGTAAAATAGTGTAAACTGAAAATAAGAAGAATAGGAATAAGAAGAGACACTCAGAGGTGAAGCCCAAGAGTGTCCGCCTCCATGTATATATCCATGAAAAATAAAAAATCTCATTATGGATTTACCTCTTCGCTTGACATGATATCAGAGAAAAATCCATTTTTTATCTTTTCGACACTTATCAATCCTTTCTCCCATTTCTGCAGTCTTCCATATTATTCATTCATATGCTCTCTTTCCTCTGCAGGTTTTATAATCTCATGTACATCCACAATTTTTTTAACGTTGCCTCACCATTAGTATACTGTGTGTTTTGTATCAAAGGCTCCCCATCGCTCTTAGCATAATTCTTCTTAGTTGCACAAGTCTCTCCCCCAACTACATGTTGCCTCCACTATGTTACTACAACACTAGAATCAACATTGCGGTCCCCTCACACCCCTCGCCACTACACAGCCACAAACATTGTATTCTCCTTCCACAAATTTTGTATACATTATACCACTCAGCTTTTTGACATTAACACAGGTCCTCTCCCTCGAGCCTTTGCCTCACCTATGTATTTCTTCTAGTCATCCCACACCCAATTTGGTCAAATGTAGTATACTCACCCCCCGTCGAATACCACATTTCAAATATCTCTTCATCTCCTCCCATGCACGTCCAATCTTTGACAACCTCAACAACCTGAACACCTCGACTTGGTCCCTCTCCACATCGACTCCATAGTCACGACCCCTTTATCTAGCAAGTATTGCACTTATTTCTTAAATTTTTCATTTTCTAAAATTGGCATTCTATACATGACAATTTTTGAAACTAGAGCATCTTGTTGCAACTAAATCTCATGTTTAACTCCCCTTCTTTGAGGTAGGCCTTTAGGCTCCTAAAACATCATGTCATAAGTATAAAAAAATTCAATAAAGTTATTGTTAAGTTTAGGATCAGATCGTGATAAGGCTTCAGATTTATCAATATCCTTAGCTTTTATAATCATCAATACAAAATTCTTGCTAGCATTTACAAGTCTCTTCATTTTCCCTTCACTAACAATAGATAATTTTGTATTGTTATGGTGTGCTCTTACATTGTACTCAATCCTTCCTTTAAATATATGATACTTTTTCTCTTCATGGCAGAATAGAACTTTTCGTTCATAGAGATATGGACTCCCTAAAACAATATCGCAAATGCAAACTCGTAAAACATCAAGAACAACCACATCTACAATGTTGGGAGAGATGTAAAATTTAATTTTACATTAGTACATTACTTGCAATTTAGCATCATCAAATACCCAACCCAAAGGGTAAGGTTTTGCATGAGGTGTTGCTTCTATGTTAAGTTTCGTAACAGTTTATTAAGAAAGAATATTGACCTCAGATCCACTATCAAAAAGTGCACCAATATTAGTATCCTTTGTTATGACTCTAATATGAGAAAGCTCGTTCCTTTTCTTCTCATCTTGAGATTCAAAGAACATTTTAGAAGAACTAGTACTTGCATTAGAAGGCATGGCTTTCATTCCCATGGTTATGATCTTGGTTTCATAACCTGAATCAAATCCCAAACCTTGTTGAATTGTGGTAGCAATATTTCCTTTTCCTTTCCCTTTCCTTCACCTTTTCCTTTCTTCTCCCCTTTTCCATTTAATTTCCCATTTTGATTTATCAATAGTAGGCTTGGGTGGCTTCTTTTAAGAATATTCACAAACATTCTTACCTTGATTTTCTATATGCTTATCTTGCACACATAGTTCATCCAATTTGTTTGGATAAAACATAAGAAACGTGTGTCTAAGCTAGCTATGTAAACCACCAACATAATTGAGAAGTGCTTCTTACATATGTAAAGGGATATCCAAAATTAAAGCTTGCTTATAAAATTATTGATTATAACTTTGTACACTTTCACCCTTAGCTCGTTTAAGATTTCTTCATCTCATCACTTCCTGTTGCATGTATGCCAAAGGATAAAACTATTTCCTTAATGCAACTATAAAGTCATTCCAAGAAGAGATAATTTTATACTGTTTCTTAAGATCTTATTGAGTTCTCGCCTCCCACCATATGAGAGCTCTACCTCCCAATCGAATAGATGCAAGTTGGATCTCACTTACATCATCATCAATATTTTGGATATGGCAATAAAATTAATTTTTTCAAAACCAATTATCCAACTTTGTAGAATTAAGTTCACCATAATATATTGGAAACCAAAAATTTACATCAAGCTTAATTCAAGGAGATTTAAATTGTCCATTTTGTCCTAACACATTATAATAATTTTCCATTGGAATAAGATGATGAATCACCTTTTCACTTAAGGAAACAATAATGAAGGCATATGATTTATTGTCCTTATGCTCCTCAATGGTTGACCTTTTGTTTGATGTGGGAGTTTCAATTGTAGTAATGAAGGTATAGGAACAAAGGATAAGCTCCATCCTGATACAACCAAGTCTTAAATGATTATTAGTAATATAGTAGGCTATAGAAGGATTGAATTGCCATCATCTAATCTTAGCCTTACCCATCTAATAGTTGAGGGAGTAATATGTTATGTGCCACTCACTTGTATCAGCCTAGCCCCCTTGTCTCAACCTAGCGAACCATCATTTGTTAATCTAACCTTCTCGTCATTTATTGGCCTAACAATAGGATCCATTTACATACTCAACTATCAAATTGTCTCGTCTTCATTATATATGCCCTTCCATGAGTCATTAAAATTGAGTGTATTCCTAATTTTTCATAACCATTCATTGTAGTTCTCTTTGATGGTTAGAAAAGCACTAACAATAGAAATTAGTGAATGCATATTCAAGATGATTCCAATATGAATAATTGATATGGAATAAAATATGAGTAACTCCACCCTCAATTTAAATAATATAACACCCTAAAAAATATACCTTATTATTGTGTGTAACCATTTCAGTACCTCCGTCAAAAGGAACCTAGGAGTTCCAAAAAAGAGTGTAAGAACCCTCACTCAGATGTAATTATTTATGTTGTAGACAAAACACTAGTCTGTGCACTTGAGAAGCATTGTTCATTGTCTAAAATGTTTGACCCAATAGTTGAACTTAAGCATAAACTTCATCCAAATGCTAGATATCCTAGTCATGCACAACATGAATATTAAGGGCTAGATACATGATTTTTTAGACATAGTTTACATCCATAATGACATGAATCCCTTCTCCTCATGTTGCTTATTCCTAATAATATCAACGCATTCCTAAGCCATGCTAATATCATATCCTCGCTAGTGTCTTGGTTGGAATCTTGGGCATTATTGAGGCTAGACACACACGAATGCATAGATATTTCTAGGAATGTGAACACATTCATGATCGCCCCATTACCAATTTTGAGGAAATCATCCTCTTGTGAGTGCCCTAATGCATAGTTGGTCTAATTCTCCAACTAAGTAGCTTCATAAATTCATGTGTGGTGAAGATACTCCCTCAACCAAATAAATTGTGTGTCAAAGATATTTTTCCTATCTTTAAACACACCTTTATATATTTATATTTATAACACTTTTTGACTAATGTAGATGTATTAATATATTTTCTCTGTACAATAAAGTTTTATTATCTAAAGTATCATTAATGTCCATATTTGCCACAACATCCATAAGATTTCCTCACTCAATGTTAATGTATATAAAATTTCTAAGCCATAACAAAAAAAAATATAAACCTTTATTTTTATGTAATGAAATATGATTTTCTTATATGTTTTATTTTCAATTTCATGTATACAATTAATAGTGAATGAGTATAAAAAGAATGTAAAATATTATAAAATTTGAAAATAATAATAAATTATTTATTTAAAAATATTTTACATCGAGGAGGTATGGATGATGGGTTAAGGGATTCAACATAAATGAAATTTGTGAGAATATTCATAATACTAGTCATAGTTAGAGGGTTAAGACTTAATTTAAAGTTGGTTAATGCATTTATACTTAATTTATGTCAAATAAATTAATTATTTAAATAAGATGTCATATTAAACCTACAGTGTTGGTAAATTATGGTATTGGCCCATGGTATTGTAAAAAAACTAATTCCATGGTAAAATGGAAGATGTCATATTAAACATATAATGTTAATAAACTATGGTAGTGACCCATGGCATTGTAAAAAAACTAATTCCATAGTAAAATGAGGGTAAATATCCATAATTAAGAATATTGTTACATGTTTTCTAAATTTAGACAATATGAAATATATATGGAGGAACTCTTTTAATGCTTATAATAAATTTAGCTCTATCCAAATTTATTAATAGTTTAATTTAAATAGACGTTTAAAAAAATTATGAAATGATAATTCCAAAATAATAATTTTTTGATCCCGTCATATTTATATTGTTCAAAAAAAATTATTAGGAGTTTATTCTTTGATCTCGTCATATGTTTATTGTTCTAAAAAATTATTAAAAGTTGATTCTTTGATCCAGTCATATGTACATTGTTCTAAAAATTTATTAAAAGTAGTTACAATTATATTTAGTTGTAGAATTAATAATAATAATAATTAATAGAAGAGTAGTGATATACAATAAAGTTATATATTAATATTTATTATTAAAAAAAACTATATTTAATTATTTCTCAATTAAATAAAGTAATCATTCAAATTAATAAGATAACTAAAGATGAACTAATGGGGTTTTACACTTTGATGTTGGGCAAAGTATCCAAAACCCACGTCATAAAACCCCAACAAAATACCCTTTTAAATAACGTAACAATTCAAATTAATAAGATAACAAAACACGAACTAATAGGGTTTTACACTTTGATGTTAGGCAAAGTATCAAGAACCCACGTCCTAAAACCCGAACAAACTACCCGCCCTACAAAAGGACCATAAGCATTTCCTCCTCATAGTTTTCAAATTACTTTTAAATTAGGTTTGGACACTCCCCTCTTTTTAAAACCCTAAGAAAAACATTTTGTGTTCGAAAGGGCGCCTTTATATAGCCCAAACACAGTATACAATTCCGTGAAATGAGCCGGATATAAGCCGAATAGCAGGATCGGGCCAAATTGTAAGGCAGCAAAGAAATCAAGAACAAACTAGGTACAACTATGGCAAGTGGACGACCTTGCGGAGCCTGCAAGCTACTCAGGAAAAAGTGTTTGGAGAACTGCTTATTCGCGCCCCATTTCAGCGCCGACGAAACAGGGGTTGATCAATTTCGTTCTATACAAAAAGTGTTGGGACATAGCCATTTCGCTAAGCTGTTGCAGCAGCTGCCAGTGGAACAACGACATGGTGCGGTGGCGAGCATGTTATATGAAGCACAGGCTCGGCTCCGCGATCCTGTGCACGGTTGCATTTCCATTATTAATGCCCTCCAACAGGAGGTAGGTTAATATTCATCATATAGCATGTATTTTCTGATCGAAAAACGTCAATGTACGAGTTTTAATACTAATTCAATTAATTTTTTCCATTACAGAACGGATGTTTGAAGTGGCAGAATGAAAATTTGAGGGGGCAGTATGAAAATTTGAGGAAGCAGAACGAAAGTTTGAAGGAGCAGCTAGCTCGTACTCGCCCTCAGCTCCCGGAGTGCCAATATCCAGGTTCGCGCAATATCCAGATAGCTGACTACACAAATGACAACCAATCCAGGACACCATATTCAATGCCTAGTGGGTATCAAGAGATCGCTCAACAAAATCAGCAATATTCTGTTTGGGAAGACCATCAATCTGCCATGCCCCAGAATCAGTACGCGGTCCAGTCTTTGCCACCGCCGGCAGCCGCGGCAGAAGGTCCGAGTTGCTTTCCAAGCTGTATGCACAGAGGGGGCGTGAGCAACCTTGTTACTAACCCTTCTGTCATGGAGCAAAGAGACGCGGGAATGGATTTGGGTGACTTCCACTCCAGCCAGGACGTCTGGAAGAGACTCAGCAGAGCCAGTAGAACTTTATAATTCTCCCTCATGGAGAAAAAATGTCAGCAAAGGTTTCCTTTCCGCCGTCCCAAGAAGTAAAATAATCCTCGTGTCTGATACATCGTCAGTCCTGCGCGACATGGTTTCTTTTGGTTTCATAGGGGTAAAATTAGGGTAATTACATAATCGTGATGGCATGATACACCAGTATGTAATGACATACGCAACACTTCATAATTGCCAGTCCTGCGCGACTTGGTTTCTTTTGGTTTCATTGGGTTAAATTACGGTAATTACATAATCGTGATGGCATGATATACCAGTATGTAATGACATACCAGATAGCCATATTTTGTTTTGTTTATTTATCATAAGATTCTTATGCTTTTCAAAATATTGATCTGTGCATCATTTAAAGAGTCCGCTTTTACATTACAAGCAGCAGTAATCCCATTTTCAATACGGAAATTTATACTCACGGTTAATATTGATGCTATACATCATTTAAAAAGTCTTCTTTTACATTACAAGACGCAGTACTCCCATTTCAATGTAATGAAACTTATATTCATGGTTATTCTTGTCGAAGGAAGTGTTTATTAAAATATCTATTGCATATGTTAATCTGTAGTTAAATTTTTTATCTTTTATTTTTAAATAAAAATGGAAAATAGCTACTATATTTTTTTTCTTTAAATTAGTATATATGGAGTATGTTTTAGGTTTTCAAATTTTTTAACAAAATGTTACAATATCTACATTATTCCACTAGTAAAAAATTTGTTACACTTGTAAAATTTTGAACAAAATGTTTCAATATATAAATTATTCCATTTGGTTATAGACAAATATTAATGTGATAAAAACTAAAATTTATAAAGCATCAAAATATTACATTAAAACATTAGCAATTATTCCTCTTAAGTTTTTGAGTATTGTAATTAACCATTAAGAAAGAGGAACATAACCATTTTTCCCCACCATCAAAGTTAATCTTGATTTAATCTTCACACCAAATTAGCCAATAGATGAGCATTGAAGTTATTTAATATGAGGACATGGAGACATTTTTGGCCAAAGTTATTTAATATGAGAATGTGGAGATATTTTTTCTTGCGGAGAGATTGATACAATTGATAAATCCACTTTAAACTCTGAATTATCCTTGTATTTGAAGGGAGAAATACTATTGAAGAAATCACAAAAGCAATGATCTCTTCAATTTCCAAATTGTTGAAAATTGATGGCTATGGGATGAATTGCCTTGAATAATTTTCATTTAGGAGCTTTTTAAAGTAAATTTCTAAAAATAGAAACACATGTATATCCTTGCAACCATGACTTTCTAAAAATAATAAATCACTTTCCATAAATTCCTAATAATATATATACTGTGGAAAATCACTTAACTTGTCCTTAATCAATATCAATTGTTTAATTTTTAACTTAATCATCAATAATATTATCATTACTATTATCCTCCTTATGATATTATTATATTATTATGAGAATCAATCATGTCATATGTAACTCCCCTCAATTAATGTATATGTTACTTTCTCTCTCTCTTAATGGATTCATTCATCACTCTCTTTAATTCTAGTAAACACCTCTTCAACTCACTGACTCATCATGATGGGGTAAGTGGATAAAGTTAAGATTGTAAATCAAAATTATGTTAAATTGGATAATAATATTTATTATGGTACAAGGTGTTTCCATTTTAGAGTAGGTATTTTAGAATATTATGTTAATTATAAGTAATTACTAGGTTGATGTTAGAGATTCAACATGAATGAAATATGTGAGAGTATTCATAATAGTAATCATAGTTAAAAGATTAAAATTTAATTTCAAGTTGGTTAATGCATTGATAGTTAATGTATCTCAAACAAATTATTTATTTAAAGAATACGTCATATTAAACATATAGTGTTGATAAACTATGATAGTGACCCATGGTATTGTAAAAAAGTAATTTCATGGTAAAATGGGGTAACTCTACATAATTAAGAATATGATTACATGTTTTCTAAATTTAGGCAATGTGAAATATATATCGAGTAACTCTTTTAATGCTAATCATAAATTCAACTATATCCAAGTTTATTAATTATTTAATGTAAATAAATGTATTAAAAAAAATAGAATGATAAACCCCAAAATAATAATTCTTTGATCTGTCATACGTATACTGTTCAAAAAAATTGTTAGGAGTTGTTACAATTATAGGTAGTTATAGAATTAATAATAATAATAATTAATAGAAAAGTA